>APFE031249257.1:0-46709 GCA_000404065.3 Pinus taeda
TACAGAAATTACCAGCATACGAATTCTAAATCACAGGAAAAATAAAAATGCGAGAGCATAACACATAAAACACATATACATAGAGATTTCCCACTGGATCCGAAAACCGGGACTACCAGCTTGATTTTTCATTATGTTCCTTTCAATGTTACAATACATATTTATACATGCCAAAGCATCCAATACCATGGACTGAAAACCATCGTGTCCAAAACCATGGACCGAAAAATGGCGTCCAAAACCATGGACCGAAAACCATAGGTAGGTTCGCCCAACCTAATATAAGGTCCAAAAAACATTTTCCTGGGGCACTGCCCTGGACCCCGTAGAGGGGGGCTACTCGCCCCCCTAAAACCCCCCGGAAAAGGGCGGCTACTGCCCCCCCTATGACCCCCCGCTGCACAATCGACACAATGAAGGGGGGGCTCCGCCGCCCCTCTAACCCCTCGATTCACTATGTAGGTTAGTCGTGGAAAGAATATAACACATCCCAACACAGCTAGCCCTGCTAAATGAGTGAGGGCTCTCTCTATGAAATCACAACCAATGATGACTAGAGTAGGAATATATGTTAGGCTAGTTATTATAGCACTAGGGTTTTTCACATTGAGGGTTTGCTCGATTAGAGGTACAAATGAGGGAACTAGGTCACGTCTTCAAATGTTGAGTTGCATGAGATATAAAGGAGCAAGGTAGGCATGTTTTTGTCATATCTTAGGAGTTGGTAGATGTAGTGTAGGTTTGAATAGGTAATAAAATCAGGATGAGCATGTCAACCATGAATTCATCTATCAAAATACTTAGCACATAAAATAAGATTCCAAACAAAACAAAGTTTAATTACAAGAATTTTTTTAATATATGTTAGGAAAATCACTCAAACGAATATATATGGAAAGCAAACTAATTTATCCTTCATATAAATTTTTAACATGATAAAAACATTACCACAAACTCACACCACAATAATTCATGAATAATAGCTCCAACTTGTCCTTAGATTTCAAGTAAAAGTATGATGAAGTACAAGCTACAATATTTCCACTCTCTCCTATCCAACCTTGAACGTCACTGAAAAATAGATACATATAGACCAAAAAACAACTTACCCACTCTCCTGGGTCAAATCCCTCAGTATAGGAACAACCTACATGAATATCTCAACCAAAACCTAATGACTAGG
The DNA here is from genome assembly GCA_000404065.3 of Pinus taeda. NCBI lineage: Eukaryota > Viridiplantae > Streptophyta > Pinopsida > Pinales > Pinaceae > Pinus > Pinus taeda. The sequence continues at coordinate 1,184 of APFE031249257.1, forward strand.
GAGGTTGGAACAAACCCTCCATTTGGACTTTCAGTGAACCCTTTCTCATAAATGAGGCCTAAAATTACATCAAAATCACTCTAACAAGCTAATTTACCTTCTATTACATCAATTCAACTCACAACATGAGCAATTACATCATAAAATCCATGTTTGACTCAATAAAACTAGAAATTTGGACAAAGAGGCAAAAGAACAATGTCATCTATAAAAGCGCAGCGCCATGAGGCAAAAATACAATGCTATGTGGCATAATCATGGTGACAAATTTGAGGAGATTTTTGAAGGCCTTCCACTCCTCCAAATCCAACTCTCAATATACCCATGGAAAACTTGGGATGTCTAGTTTTCATTAGATACCTTAAGCAAGTAAAATGGACACTCCAATACCAAGAAAAACTCATTATCCCACAACTACTCGAAAATCGCAATGCCTAGTCGATTAAGGTGGCAAAAAGTCGTTTTTTGACCCATCTTTGGGTATTTTCTTCAAACATGTTTGCTCACAAGGCATCAAAATTGGATAGGTGGCATGTATAGGTAATTATCTATCCATCCATATAAACTTTTTGGCATTTCAAGGTCTGAGGAAAAATCAGAGCACCTTTATTCTTTCCCTTTATGCCAAAAGTCACAAAAACTTAAAATTGTTCAAAATTTCTTCAAAATTGCTTCAAGCTTGGTCCATGACTCTCTGAAATGAAATGTCAAGAAAGGAGGGAGGCATGAGCTAATAAGTCAATTTTATCTTTCTATTTTTGCCTCCTTAGGATTTGCCTTAAATTCTTTTTCACGTGCTTGATTCTAACTTAGGAGACCTTATTTCTAGCACAGTGGTGCATGGCCATACACCTATGAAGTTTAGTGGCCCTCTTAGCCCTCTTAAGGAGATTCTTCAAATGGAAATTGACTCTATGAAGCAAGTTTTCCCTATTTTCCTCAAAATCTTCTTCAATGGACTTGTCAATGTTTTTTTGCCTCAGTGGAGAGGATGTTTAAGTGGTTTTCTCTTCTTTCCTCTTTAAAACTCTTGTCTTAGGCCTTCTAGGCTTGAGCTAAAAACTAGTGGCTTCAATCTCTTCCACTTTGATCATTGGTTTACCTTTGGCACCATCCTTGTCCAAATCTGCTTTATATTTATCAAGCAAAAGTTGCTTGACATCGAGGTGTTTGTTTTCTTGCTCAAGGAAAGAAATAAAAAAATATACCTTGGAGAACCTACACTTCAGCTCTCTAATCTTAGCCTCTTTCTCGTGGATGATCTTCTCCAAATGTTTGACCTCCTTATGCACTTCTATATCAGCCATATGAGTGTCAAAATGAATTTGTTCTTCTTCATCCAATGGTGTCTCATGATACTCTCATGATGTAGCCTTGGCCCTTTCAACAATGTGTGGAGAAAAAACAAGCCTTTTCCCTATTGTGTAGGTCTTGATCACTTCTGCCCTGGGATTTCTTGTGATAGGTCTCTTTTTGGAAGCCACCTCTTTTTGTGCTTGATAATACAAAGGAGTAGAGTGACTACTTGAGTAAGATCGAGAAGGAAATAAATATGCTGAATAGATGAAACCATCCCAAGACAAATTTATTTGTGCCAGCTCATGGAAAACCACGATCTTCACCAAGCCATGATGAAACAAAGTGGCATGATGATATTCTCCCAACCTATGCACCTTCCCTGCCATGTTAACCATGCTTCTTTAAAAGGTAATGATGTAGGTTGAGAACTTTTACACTCGTGAAATGCATCAAAAGCCTTACATGGTACTCATACAATCTTGAGAATCTACCCTCACATGTAAAATAATTAATGATCATTTTTGTGAGAGGGGCGTACTTGTCGAGAATATGTCTCGAAGCAAAGATGTGCTTTGGAGAATTTTTATATGGAGGTTTCAAATATATCTTGTAATTCTCAAGGTCAAGGTCTCTCTTCTTGAACCCAATTTCTCTAGTCTTTGGGATCCCTGCAGTTGTGGAAATGGTCTCTACTGAAAGAGTGAAAACCACTCCATCAATGGTCCTTGTCTCTCCTATAACTAGTGAAAAAATTGTCATTGAATTTGTCATTAAAACCATGTTCTTCAATCCTTTGGCAAAAGGCAAGGAAACGAGCATCGTGGAAGGATTTATTCAGAAAAGGAGAAGAAATGATGTCATGTGCTAAAGTTGGATCATTCTTGCTGATTATACCTCCCTTATGCCTCCTCTGCTCAGTAGCATTAGATTCCATATCAAGTCCTAGCTCAATGGGAGGGGAAATTAGGGTTTGGTGTAGGGAAAAACACGGGATTTGGTCACTTTTTGAAATTGAGGGAGATGAAGGGGTTACGGGGTCCCTAAATAGGTATGGATGTTAGGAATTGGGGGAAAGTGAAATTTTAGGGAACAAATGAGGGGAAAACAAAATCGTAGCCTAGGAAAGTACAATCTAGGCTAGGGTTTGTGGAAAAATATTGTAAATGAGGGATAGGAATGAGGGAATGTGTATATGGAGGTATATGGAAAGTGGGGGAGGTGAGTGAGCTATTATAGTGAGGGTTCTTCTAAAAAACTACAACCAAAGAGACTATGAAAGCATGAAAACCCTAGGAGAGAGAAACATGATCTTCAAGCATAAGCTGGAGTAGAAACAAGCAAGAATATGCCTCACTTATTTACAAATGATAGCCTAGAACCTACTTGTTGATGTAGAAACCAATGGAATGAAGTTTTTGCGCCATTGAATAAAGCACAACACATGTGCAAAGTGCAACCCAAAAAATGATGAGGCACTTTAGGAGCATAGAATTGTTGTTCTCACGGAGAAAGAGCTCTTTGAAGGTGAAGAGATTTTCTTTTTACAAGTTAAATGAGCAAATAAGAAGTTCTTTTGGTCTTTCGTATCTTTGGAAATTGATTTTCTCCTTTGATGGTGTAGTGGCCCCACCATGTCCTTCCACATTTTATTTTGAAACTGCGCTTTAGAACCTTTTAGGATATATTACATCATAATGGAGGTACAAAATCACTTTAGAACCTTTATTGAATATTTTTCCCTATCACTACTTCAAATGATGATTTTAGTGGTGAAATGACTTATTTTCATGCTTTTGACCCTATGACCTAATGATGACACTACATGAATGAATGAGCTGAATGATGACTTTAATGACTATCACACCATTTCAACAAGGGATGACATGACCATGCTGAAATCCATTGATCATAAAGGTGAAAGGAGTAGTGATGACCTACCTAACCTAACGAGTGACCAAATTTTTATTGATAACCTATATGAAACCATAAAAATTTGCAGTAGCACCCTATCAAAAACTTTGTAAGAGCATATTTGGTCACTAGTGATTGACATAACTTAGAGATATTAACACATATCACACTAAAACAAATTTACATAATACAATCAATATTTACAATAATATTTCAACACATATTTGTGAATTAATAGACTTTATATTACTAGAAAATGAATTACATAGATATTAAATGGTGCACAAAGGGAACAAAAACTCTCAACTCAACACCTCTATCAGCTAGATGTGGCATAGTAATATTATGAGAAAAATACAAATACATGATGGCCATTACAAGGCTTCATTGCCTCCCCATACATATAACACCCAGAAGAAAATATAGTTGTCCATAGAGGGGCTTATCACATAAGAGCCCACCCATGCAATCGCCAAGAAGCACATGGGAACAAGCCATAACATCGTGTCTAGAGAGCCACATGAGATTTGAATATCCATGACATGACCCTCCCAAGGTGCCATAATGAAGGCCATCAACCAAATGAATGAAAAACCACCATAATCATCCTAGATGCAAGCAAGTCTTCCATAAAAACTATGAAAGCCACATATCACCATAACCATAAAGCAAGAGATATGAAAGAAAACACTACATACCAAAAAGGAGAGCTAGAAAAATCCCTAAGGAACACATGATCATGACCATAGTATGTCATGAGAATCTAAAGACCAAGAGGCCATCAAGGAATGTGTGAGATAAAAAAACTAAAAAAAAGCTTCACGAAAAAATAGATTTCACCACCCACCACTTGTGATCACTAATCATTATATCATAATGAAATATTAGTTTGAACTCTCGCACTAGAGAAAATAGGATCCTTCAAGTCCCAAACATCTGATACATAGGCTATGTGGCTCTACACATGATCTAAAAGAGCATCTATTTTGTCCAAAAAAAAATTATTGTTCCTAATCGTCCTCTTGACATCCTCGAGAGAGGTGAAAATATTGTGTTTCTACACCTCCTTGTCCCTCAATACCAAGCCCAACAAAGTATTAATTTTTCAATGAGGCACTATTGAGATTTAAATATTGTTTTTTCCTACCCCTCGTGTGCCTACAATTGAGCACCAAAACTAAAAAATATAAGAGTTTAGAGTCTAAGAGTGTCTCGCTTTCCTCTCTTCCTTTTGTCTCGAACTCCCATATTTTCTGACATGTTTCAAGTGGAATTTCATTGAAATATATTTCCCCAAATTTTAGGCCAACGAGCCTTTCCTCACACTTCCTAGGTTGGGATCTACCATCTTCTCTCCTCCTACTCCCCATCCTTTTCCTTGGTGGCACCATCGAATCTGGGGGGGAGAAAAAATACCACTACATGGAGATCCTCTACCTAGAAAAGAGCATAGAGAATTACTCAATCCACTAACCTTATTTATGAAGGAAGAAATGAAATATATATGTAAATAAAAAACAAAAATAACGAGTGAAACTAAACTTCAATTAATAAAATAGTGAATTCTAAAATTTATTTACATGCTAAATAAAATAAAGCTAGCTCAGGTGATGGTAGCTTATCTTTGAGAAGAGATGTGACCACTACATGCCCTTTAAACTGTATTACAATGATGCTGAGTTGCTTTTTTATCATAAAGAAGAAATGATAAAGCCTAAACATAGAAAACATAACCGTAGGAGATGAAGTGCTAAAAGGTATGGTCCCTAATGGGGTTAGTTCGAATGTTAACTTGTCATGGTCTTCACTTTGGTATACGATCTCTGTTTGGAATGAATGATTCGTCATTAGAAATTTCTATCCAAGGATAACAAATTTTGACTAAAAACATAAGATTTCTACTCATGTTTTCATGTTTCCCCAAAAAACACCATCTAGGGCCTCAAAACAAGTCTGAATGTTTAGGACCCAAAAACTATCGAAATAGGAAACTATGCTAATAAATAGGAAACTCATAGAAAATGGTGTTGGTGGTCCAATTAGAATTGGTGGGTGACCACCAATATCCACCAATATTAATCCTCCCCCCTTCAAAAGAAATGATCCCCATTACATTGAGTGCCTCCATGAGGTGAGGAAAGTTCTAGTGAACTTGGACACTAGTGAGCCATTTGCCTTGATGGAGGAGTTGGTTGGATTTCAGAACCTAATACATTACTATCCTCTACTAGCGAGTGTTTTTAATTTGTGGGTTCATGATCTGATGAGTTTCCATATGTTCAATGTAATTTGCATTGATCTTTATTGTCGTCATGTGCTAAGCAACATCTTGTGTGTCTAACAATGGTGGAAAGTATGGCCGATGGGGATCCACATTGAATACTAGGTGCAAGCCAAGGAATAGGGTAATGTTTAGATTAGAAACATTGTCACCCATAAGTGTGGTGACGATGTAATGCTCGTATCACAGTTGTTGAATCTTTTGATGGGCTCTGATAAGATATTCCATCTGCAAATTTAACGAAACCTTGTGGCTTACTTGAAAATGATGTGGTACTCAATGATAACCATGATGTTGTTTGTACTTAGTATTGAATTTATCTAGGATATCATGAGCCTATTGGTGAGCCTTCGTGTTGAACCAAGAATGTTGTAACTCCCAAGGTCTCCTCAATTCAAATTATCAACCCACGGTTTGTACAAACTTCGAGGTGAAAATGATATATGCACAACAGATATAATTCTACTCATGCCACCCTTAGTTATGACATTAGATAGAAAAGTGTTGAAAGACCCTTCCTTCTACTGAATTAGAATGAAATATTAATAAAAGGAAAAATTCAAAATTACTTCTAAGTATGAAAATAGAAATTCCATTGGCTCAAGTTTTAAATCCCTAACTACTCAATTCATGAAAAGATAGAAGCTAACCTACTTGTAGAAATGAAGCTATGTTATCTTGAAGAACTCATCAAATTACCACATTCTACTCGTAGAAAAGAAACTAACCTATCTCACATAATTCATCAAACTACCAATCATAATCACATGTTCCATCTACCTAGTTCATACTTGCTCATAATTATTTAACCTACTTGCACAATTAAGAAACTAACTCTACTCTTTTTTGCAGTGAAGATAAGAAAGGCTTGGAGTGGCCTAGCAGCTTTTCCTGATAATATTATCATAGTTGGGGGTCATTACGTATCTACACTAAGTCAATTCTGTAGTGTGGGTCAAAATTGATGAAGGAAAAGGCTGCTACGTGTTTGCTAAATTAGGCCTGTAATGCTACACGAGGGCATCCTAGTGGTTTTTGAAGGTGAAAATGTTGGCTTTAGGGTAGTGAGAAGTTAATAGTAGTTGAATAAAATGGAAGGATGTTGTTTGGATCCCCTAGCTAAAATGAGGACCTCTTGAAGGCCTATCTTGCAGTAGGTTGAGTGCTCTCAGTGGCCTAGACATAATAGCTTATAAAAAAGGGTTTTTGGGACAATGCTTAGAGGTGGAAGGAGAAGGTGAAAGAGCTCAATATGGAAGTGGTGAAGGTGACCGTCCCTATAGATCAATCATACCTACAACCAATCACATGCATGCATCCATTTATCATTTACAAAATGAAATAACTTATGGAAAATATGAGTTGAATTTAAATGACATCTAATTCATGCAAACCAATGGTCTAATCATTTAACCAACTTCTAAACTACAGAAAGAAAATGTAAAACATGATAGCCAACACTAATACATTTCTAAGAAATCATAAACATAACCTTTTTGGGTTATGGTTGTGAGACCTTCCACACATTTTCTCACAAGAGAGGTGATGTAGAGGCTGCAATCACAAGATTTTAGACATTAAGTTATATTGAAATGAAAGAAACTATTAAATGCTTGGGATAAAGAAGAAACATAAGTATAAGAAGAGGGATCAAAACCTTTTGGTTGGGCCCAAACCCAAGGGTCTCATCCCTCTGAAACTAACTCATATGAGGCTTAAAATTGAACTTCCCATTATCAAAAAGTGAAGGTCTATTACATCACATAACATTTGAAAATAGCAATGGCAATGCCTGAAGGTCAATAGATAGACCTAGATGAACGCAATATTTGAATCCTAATGAGCTCTTCCTCTAATTGATTTATTAAAAAGGAAGCTGAAGCAGATTCCTTGAAAATAGGAATGGTGCCCTCCTTGATCTCGACAATGGTGGATTTTATCCTCCTCGATCTTCACTTGGACTAGGAGTCACTCGGATACCAATGAAATCGAACTAGTGAGAGAGGATATGGTTATCCCAAGCTGAGTTTAGGTGATTAAGGAGGTGGAAAAACCCCCTACATTCTCTCCTAGTTGTCTCCATTAATCCCCTTCATAGCAATAGCCTAAAAATGCTTCATTTTCCTACAATTAAACCACATTAGGCCACATAATATGAAAAACACATTTTCCTCCTCTTACTAAGCATAATATAATGAAAAGTGGGAATTAGTGTAAGAGAATAATAGTTTTAAGGCTCAAGGATGGCATATTAATATTCAAAATGTACCTTTTGATGAGACTCATCATCACCCCTATGCTCAAGGTGTTTCTCATCCTCTAAGAAACTCAGTCATCCATGTGAGACTCTTTCATGGCCCTCGTGGCCTCTATGAAATCCTAAGGATCTTGAGATGGGTTTCCCTCTTGGGTGTAAAAACATGAATTCTTTTTTATTTCTATCCATTCCTTCCCTTCTTATGCTTCTTCTCTTCATTACTGTAATCCTAGCAGTTGTTAGCGTCCTATAGTGATAGGATTCATAATTTTGAATTGGCTAAGGTTAGGCCTTGTAATATTGTACATACCTTTGCTTTCTACAAATTAAAAAATGTAAATAGGGGCCCACGGGGCTTTGGATTGACGGTGAATGGGTGTACTATTAAGGCACTCCTTGCGATAGGTCATCGGTTCAAATCCCCCATGGGTGCTTAGGTAGTATTATATAGAAAAAAAAATGTAAAGAGGGTATGTCCTAAAAGAAATATCAAAGGACAAAAAGAATAATAAAAAAACAAAAATGAAAATATATGAACCCCAAAAATAGAAACAACTCATGAAAGTGTGCAAGTCTAAATGCCACTACTATTTTACTTCTTTACTATTTTAAATAATGGTTGTGTGCGACGTGTCATACATGCCACAACCCATGGTAGTCAAACTATTTAATCTTGAATATTTCATGCTTTGAATTTTATGTTTATAGTTAGAGAATAAAATTTGACCAAACAACTTAATATAGAACTTAATCTTGTTAGATTATTAGATAGGTAGAGAAAATAAAAAGGAGCTCATCATATTTAATATGAGCCCTTGGAAGATATATGTTTAGAATTAGATTGTTTAATTTACGAAATAAAAATTAATGATAAGGGTATCCTATCCTAAATGCACCCAATTAAGTGAAGAAAGAATGTTAGTGTAAGTAATGGGTAAGTAGAAGAAAGGTTACTGAAGTATAAACTTGATTGCACAAAAGCACATTTATCATGCTTAATCATATCTTTCAATGTGCATGACCAGTTAAGAAAACAAAAACAATGGTTTACAAGTTAATTTAATTAACTCCTCCTCATTCTTTTCATCCCTATACTTATTAATTTCCCTATCTACAAGTATGTTCTAGTACTAAAAATCCTTCAAGTCATAAAAGATAAGAGCATTTCTGTGACTTTTGGTAGGACCGGGCCCTCGATTTAATGACTTATGGACATCAAGTGTTAGAATTCCCTTCATAAAATCCATTCCCCTTCATTACCTTAATAAAACCCCATGTCAAATTCCATTTCATTCAAAATACCCACAAAAAGATTAATTCCTAAGTATGAGTGTATGTGAAGAAAATGCACAAATATTACATTATTCTTAGGTGTATGTTCACTCCGCTCATTTCATTTCATATTAATTTTTTAACATAATAACATAGCTCCCGACATACCTTTTCCCATATATAAATAAATCCTGTATATAATCCTCCAACCCTTAGTTTAGCTATAAACTATATTTTTAACCCATAACCCTCACAAAACCCTCTTAACTCACCAATACGCAGTAAAGTTAAAATAATCCCTTCATTAAACCCTGTCCGATCATTTAAATCCATCTATAACTCGTAAATAACCCCAAACCACCATGGATTAAACCCTCCCCCCGAAACCTTTTCCCATTTCATCCATGCACATCTATCACCTGATCGTCAACACCTAAATCTAACAGTCCACAGCCATATCGGGTTCACCCAATGCCCGACCTCTACCCACCCGATAAAGTGGTTTTTATTAGGCCCCCATCTGCTATGTGTCATGCGCTAACGTAGATCGGGTGGCCTCGCCAAAATACTACCTCCTCCATAGAAGCAACGTGATGGCTTGGGAAACCACCTTCCCGCCCAACCCCAAAAATTGCCCACTGTTCATTTGTAATTTACCCACCAAAAAGTGACTGTTGTTCAATAGAAAGGTTGAGAAGCCCTAATTCACCTTTTTCCCTCAATTTCTTTGGTAAACTCTACAAACCATTGCGACACTTGAAAATGCTAAAATTGCCAATTGACCTCAATTTCACTCTTGAAGAAGTTGCAGATACCCCTATCAAGCTCTCAGTCCATACTAGAACCCATCCAAACTTTTGCAGTTGCCAAGAACACCAATTAAAGCTAATTCACCTAAATTCTAGGTATTTGAAGAGAAATTATGAGACACCCTTTCAATTTGAAAATGTTCAGTCTTTAAAGTATTTAAGTTAAGTAAAAGTAATTGAAATTACTTTAAAATTAAAGTGTGTACCAAAACCCTTCTGAAAACTTCCAAATTGCCAGCAAAACCTCTCATATTAACCTGTATTACCAAATTCAAATCCACAAGAACTGAATTATGGCTCCCCCCTTGCCATGGATGTCAGACCTATCACAACCACCGATTTGGACCTTGACCACCTTCCCCTGGCAGACAGGGATTTTCAAATCAAAGACACAAGTACCTATACACTTATACTTAAAATTCAGTGTTTAAGTAAGGATACATATCTAAACCATACTCGTGACATTGGCCTTTGGGAGTCAAATTTTCCCAAATACTAGTTTCCAGAAGTACATGTCTTTCCTGAAATTGTTCATATGTGCCTTGCTTGTTACATTCCTAGTGAAAGAGCTATAATGTCCCCAAACAAAAAGGTCTTGTTTACTATTATAGATGAGTCAATCAATGAGATGCTGCAAGTCCAACTAGGTTCATTGTAAGTGAGCAACACGTTCCTGCAGATGTCCCTCTATATGTGTCTGCCATTTTCTCTAAAAGGGGGAAGCAAATTGTAACCATGATATAATTTATTCTGGGCTATACCATAGATGAATTCATTGATGAGCTCATCCTAGCCTTCATGTCCATTTTCACCCCAGGAAAGCCTCTTGCTAATTTGTACAATTATGCCCAGTTCATAGCTGAAAGGATGCATAAAACATTTACCAGAATACACAATGAGAGAGTATTCAAATACTCATCTGTACTTTACCACATGTTTTTATACTATCATTGAGACAAATTTGCATTCACCCTCCATAAGCTAGATACTAAAAGGCCAACCTAGGTCTATTATATTTTGGACACCATTATTCCACAAGCATTCATCACCATATACCTACATAGACTTCATTGACTCTTTTGTCCATCCAGTCATGACCATGCTGACAAGAAGCCCTCCACCGAGAATAAGCCAAGAAATCAAAAGAGTGCTCAAGTTGTCCAAACAAAGTAAGGTGGGAGATTGGTACTTGTACCAAAATCACACCGAAATAAGAATCTACGGTCACCAACTTGCCGCATACAAACTCCCCAAATACCTCACCATGAGCAACATGGTAAGCCTGTTGCAACGCATCGTCAATACCTCATGCAATCAATTCTACCAATGTTCAATCTCCTCATTAGAATTTTAATTGTAGGATCTATAACTTTCCCAAGTGGTCTTCCCATCCGTAGTAGGGTTAATCCAATCCTCATTCCACATAGTGAGCTCATAAATTTAGTCAATATCATCCTCCTCCTCATAATCTGAGACGAGTTCATTATACCGCACTCCCTTGGCTGGATGTAGTGGAATAATAACAGGTTGGGTGTGGAGCGTGATTATCTTCTTTATTCAAAGGTAACGCCGCATTGGACCCGAGTTTGTAATGTGGCGGCAACACCTCGCATAAAATGTACACCATCGTGGGGATCTAGGGGGGTGACCATGATTATTTTGACCCCCCTAGTATGGGAATGGGGGCAGCTCCCCCGAAGCTAAAAATAGATGTAAAATTGCGTTGTAAAGTGTTGTAATTTCATAGTCAATATGGGTCGTTCATTAGGTAGAGATATGACGGTAGAAGTTATGTTTAATTTAGGGTTATTTTCCCTAGAAGGAAACCCATCGCTATATATGATAGAATTGTATTGTGTCTATGTAGATCTGTATTCTTAGTGAGGGAAGTTAGAAGAGATTGAGAGTGAAGATGGAATTACAGTGGATCTGCTGTAGGATATATCTCTTCATTTTGTTGGATAATATTAAAGGAAGGACTGGTTGTTTCTCTCTTGATGTAGCCCAAATTGGGTGAACCACGTATACCTTTGTTGCTCTTGTTTTATGCATTTTCTGTGTTTATATAATTTCTGCAATATATTTTATGTGTTCCATTTATCTTTAGTATATAATTTTCTAACATAAACCTTAGTTCCTTTTTCTCGAATGTCATGCTACGCTTCTTGAGATTGATGATTGTGTTCATATCAAATTCCCAATCAATGCGAAGTAGTTTTAGGTATAGGTTACTATCGTCCATTATTTCAATCACTTCAAAATAAGCTATGGTGTGTGACCCTTCGATGTCCACCATCACGCCATGCACGCAGCCCACAGGACTAATATTTTTCTGATTCAGAATTTTAAGCTGAATCAGGGACCATTGGAGTGCATTTCTACCCTTTCTCTCCCAGGTTTGTTTTGGAAAAACATTCACATCAGACCCTAAATCAAGGATTACCTAGTCCATGTTGAATTCTCCAATATGCGCAGTGAGTATCATTTTGCAACCAATTTTTCTCTTAATTTTTCGTACCTTGTGTACTGTGCACTGCTTGGAAAAGGGTTTCTCTTTCTAGTATAGTTATCTATAAGTTCTTGCAGCCCCTCTACTGCCTTATTATCCCTTAGTATCTTCATGCAGGTTTTTAGAGATGACGCTAACAACGCGGGGACGATTTCTTTCACAATACTAACTCCTTCATACATTTTCGTGTGTATACCTCAAGTCCTTGATGTATAAGGTTCCATGAAGCTCTTCTTTTCCTCCATAAAAGTCTTCTTCCTACCCAAATTGAATCAAAATTCTTTATCAATAGCCCTACATACCCACCCATCTGCTTCTAGCTGTTTCCCTTTATCCTCTCTGGTAGTTATACCGCTTCGTGTAACAATACTGACACTAGGCCCATCTTTGCAAGGCTCTAATATTATCATCTCGATGTTTTGATCTCATCATATGGATGTTTTGAATAGGTTGTTGGGTTTGGCTCTTCTTTTATTGGATATTCACAATGAGAAATGGGAAATATTATATGAAATGATCAAACTATCAACAATATTGACAAGAACGGTGTGTTGGATTCTAAAAATTTCGCACAAAGTGACCGGGTTCTCCATAATTGTAAAAGATGATATGGCCACGACCTCTTCTATCTCCTCCTCCTCATTCTCTTCCTCAACCTTCGAATCCTCCATGCGTCACAGTTGCACCTTGATGTTGTTGAGGACGAGCCTCTATCTGCATTCTATACGAAGGGGTTTGGTCCATCATTAATTCATAACTTAGGCAATGGTACTCACCATGACCTACACACTTGAAAAAATTTCAAAACAACTACTGGGGAGTCTATACAAACTTCTGCAGTAGATGAAAATTGTTTGTTCCATGTTTTCCTGTAACCTGGAAAATAGTGTGCCATGGTACTACTCTTGTGCGCAACCTAGAAGTGTTTTCTTCCTTCAGGGGGACAAGACCTTCCCCAATAAGATAGTTTTGATACACTGGGAAATGGTCCTTTTCATGACCATGGCCTTTACATTTAAAACACTATACTTCTGCATGGACCTCATTTTGGACTTCCTTTCCATTTTTGAGGCTTTGTAATTCCATATGCAAGCTAGCCAACACCGACTAAATCTGTTGCACCCCTAGATTCGTATCATGAATGGGTGAGGCTTCCAGCCTCATAATAGTCTCTAATGCCTCATCTTGCATCCCAATATTTTTTTTATGATAGCGGTAATCTCATATGAGGTAATAGTGAAGTGCTATACCAATCCCTATATTAGTCATACGTGATCTGCATATTAGCCTAGTGGATAAGAAAATTCAACCTCTGAGAAAAGTCCCATGTGGACTCATTCACCTTCTATTGGATCTATTTGACCTCTGCCACTGACTGGGTTTGTGACTTATGCTTCTTAAATTATTTTTTAGCACATCCTATTTTTCCCTCAGAGTTGCAGTGATATGAGTCGAACAATACTTAATATACCAACTCAATGATGTGTCTTTCAGTGTTGTAACCAGTTGCACTTTCTTCAGATCATTGTCTATGATCTCATGTGGCTTCCACAAAACATATTTTACAAACCAAAAAATATTTAGGTTCTTCAGTTCCCAAACCTTAAATACAGGCATCTTCATCAAATTTTCCATGTTAAATAGTGGAGGTGGAGGTGGAGGAAGAGGTGAGGAGGTGGAGGCAGAGATGGAGAGGATGGATGTTCTATTCCCATGATACCCTATCTTACCATCAATGGCACACCTCATGATGCTTTTAGAATACTAATTTCTTCATCACTATTAGACACTCCCAATAGAGGACTGTATTCAACACCAAAATCTAGACTCCTTCTAAATGGTTTTTCACTTCATGTAGTCCCAAACATTAGTTCAATAGGATAACCCATTTCTAACGCAATAACATTTCAATCAAAGTCTTTAAGGACTTCAAATACCTACCTTTGGGTCCCTCAAAAAATCGGCATTCAGCTTCGCTATAACTGATGGAAGTGTCGATTGAAAACTAAGTAATGGATAATATCAATCCAGTAATCAACAACCCTCACGATCTTGTTTTCTGAAGCTTCCAAGTGTTTCACCAGTTTTGGGGTCCACATAATAGGGTTATTAAACTTCCATGTACGTTGAATGTCTACTAGTTTAGAGAGCCACTCATGTAGTTCACATAGAAAAGAGTAGAACAAAATTTTGTGTTTGTCCATATATAGGTATCTATTCAACCACTCTTCCTTTGACAGTTGCAGATTCCTATTTTCTGTACTACAAATTCATGGAGTTTATGATCTATCCACTTCTTGTTCTCATTCTTAGTTGGAAATCATGCACTCAACATCCCACATTTCTCTGATAGATCCTGGTCCCGACAAAAAAAAAACCATTTATTGGCTTGAGGGGTTCTGGACCCATGTTCAAAGTTAGCTGGGACAACCAACAAAACCATACACTACTAGCCCTTTTGGAAACAACCCATGTAGCGTAGGTTGCTATCTCACCCAAGGAAGTATTTGGGGATGAAAAATCTAGGATTCTGCATCGAGAGGTCTATGTGGTGTGTTCATGTCATTTATAGGGATTTATTCCCACCTTCACGAAGACTAATTGTTAAAACGGGGAAATTATAATAACTTATAAATAACAAACTCTAACTCTGCACTGAGTTCTGTAAGCATTCATAAAATCAAGTAAAATAATAGATATACCATTTGCACGCATCTATTAAGTACTTTTCAACATAAATTTAGTAAACATAGCAAATACACTGGATTGTAGAAGTAAAGATTAACACATAGATACATAATTTGTGCTTCAAAATAGAATTTATTATGCTCATATATTCTATTACAGACTCTTCTTTCCCTATGTGCACAAGTACAGGGGCCTATGGACTCAGTTGCAGACTTAGCAAGGTTTTTTCCCACACATCTGCAGGAGCCTTCCCCTTCGCCTAAGTACATACAATAGAGTCTTACTTAGATCACTTGCTTATGGATTCATTCTTTCATATCTAATCGATCTCCTATGACTACCTATGACTAAAGTTTCTATCATCTTCTTTTACAATACCATGGTCTGCGAACCATGGGCAGGTCATAAAACAAATGGACTCTTAAAAAAATAAGGGGTTTTGACCTTATTAAATCCCTTTTAACTCCTATGACCTTTGTGCTATGCTCCTTAAAATTTGAATACCTTGAAATAACAAAATTTATTTTCCCAAAATTGACCCTAGGGGACCGTGTCCCAACACCACCTATACTACAAGAATTTATGAAAAATCATTGTTTTTGTGTTAGCACCATGATTGAACATTAATTCTTTGGAACTCAATCTGGTCAATGTATGAAATGTTATTTTTCTCTCAGTAAGATATTTGAAACATATTTAAATCATTATACATTTAACTCTTGAACATCACTAACTTATCTTCAAGAGACATTAAAATGTCCTAGAAACAAACCCTTCTCCTAAATCTGGGGGTTGCCTCTAGGAGCATAATAATTTACACGATAACCATGTTTTCCTTATGATAAAATTTCCAGGTAATTTCCATGTTTCTCTTTAATATTTCTTTTTAACATAATAGAAGTGAAAATTAGGTTAAAAAATCCATTGTTTTTGAATCTTTTAATCTTCGCGGTGTGTTCGACAAGCTCGAATCGTAACGATGGTGGTGCAACCTATAAATTTTTAGGGTGCACAATAACTTGATGCAAACTTCTAACACACCATAACTTTTTCAAAGAATTTTGTAAATTCGTACACAACAAGCAATTTATATTTTTTTTGGCAATGCATCTCGTAAAAGTTACTTCCCGGTGCATTCATTTTTATCAAACATACCACATGCATAAATATTTAAAAAGTATAGCTCGGTTTGTTTGTAAACTTTAATGTTCAATTTCAGTGTGGAAAGGTTTTTCATATGCACCTATGCGAGTTGCATGTCGGCGCAGTGTATGGATAAATATAACTAATATTTAAATGTTGCATTTGGTAAATTTATAAGCATTAGGAGAGTTATAATTTTATAGTAGCACATTTGGTAAAATTCAATTCTATGCACATTTATTTTTAACAAGCACACCATGTGCATAAATATTAAAAAAAATACCTTTATTTTTTCATTAACGTGAACACTGTGTTTCAATGTCAAAATGTTATTGACATGCATCAGTACGCATTGTATGTTGACGCACCATGTTGAGATATAAAAAATCAATGTTTAAGCAATGCATCAAGTAGATGTACACACCATTGTCAGTGCTTTAGTTCGTTGTTTGGTGCATTGTTTCTCATGCTTTACTATTTTTTTGGCACACTCAAGATGTTATTTTTTTATTGAAATCTATATTTCCATTTTTATAAACACATTTTTCATTTAATATTTTTTTTGTTTTATTTATGAGGCTGATGTATTCTATATGTCAATCTTATCTGAATGTGATCATGTACTTAAACTGATGTAGAATTTATTAACCAGTGATGATTTGAATCTTAGCTGAAAGTAGAAAAATCAAGGAAAAACTGCTTGAGAAGAACAGTTTACGAAAGTTTATTAAACATAAAATTGATGCATAACAAAAGTGTAAACACTAATAGCACAGTGATACCACACAATGAGATTGATGATGGAGTTCATCCTTGATGGACTACGTCTCCAGGTCTGCTTTCAAGATGGGCGACCGTTTTTATTAGGAATGAGAAGAAGGTGTTGATTACACAGATATTTGATTAGTTTGAATGTGCACACAGGCACTTGTGATCACTATCATCAAGTAGCCCTGTGAACTAGCTTTCCAATGCCACTTACAGTTCCCAATTCCAACTTTAGATTCTCCCCTAACACTGAAAACAAAAATGCTTATGACCTCCATAACTTGCAAGAAAAAATCAGAAAACGACCCTCCTCTCTTCAAAGAACTAAAATTGCCTCTTATAGGCCTGCAAATGCACTCTAACTCCTTAAGTTGAGTTTAGGGATGCATAAGCTGAAAATAGGGTTTGCTGAGCTAAGGTCTTGTCATGAAATGACACCTTAGGTATTGGTTACATGGTGGTTTAATTAAAATAGCACCAAAATTCAATGAAATCCCAAAGTAGGACTTTCGATAAGAGTTGAATATTGGCAGTCTGGTAAACTATGTGGAATAGGTGACAATTACATGTGAATAGCCGCGGTCTAACCGCAGGCTACACCCGACAACTGACCCCCTGCAGTTCTAGTTATAGTTGGCAAGTTCACATTCTACAACTCTGCTACAGTTATCATTTTGGTCTAAAGAGTTAACTCTCGGCTCTAATCCGATGGCTAACCTCTAACTATTAAAAAGTCAACATAGTTATGGTTGCGGTCCAATGAACTATGCCCGGTTATCACTTGCTAATGGTGTACGGTGACTCCAATACTATCAGCATCATGTTCACATGTCAGACCTCCGAAGTGGTTAGGCTTATAGTTAGGGCCTGCAGTTATTCTAACAGTTTATTTTTATAGTGCTCACATGTTCTCTGCTGCGTTATACAAGCGCGGTAGTTAGGACTGTCTATTTGTTTTATAATGTTTTATGTTAAATTTAAACATAGGCCAAGTGTGTGTAGCTTAGGTTTAGGACTTTAGGTGCTAGGTTTGTAACTTGGTTTGAATATGATGGTTAGGGTCATTAGGTTTAGGATTTTAGCATAGGATTGATGTATGAATTAGGGTTTTGATACATGGTTTAGAGCTTAGGGTTAGGTTGAGTCTTAGGATTAGATGTACATTAGGAGTTAGGTTTTTCATGAAAATTTTCAACCCTTTTTTACAATATTTCATCACTAAGCAACGTTAGCAACATTTGTCACATGTTTAAATACCAATGCATATCATCGACATAATCCTCAGTTGCGACAACGACCTGACGATGAACCATATCGATCCCTTACCATCAACACCCATGTTGACATCAAAACCTACGAAGATGAAAGACAAGACACATGTTGTCGACCAATCATGGTGGAACTATTGATGAACACAAGTCGATAGCCAGGTGCTAACCCATATCAAATGAATGCCCTAAAACCATAAACTAACCACTGAGGCTGTAGATCAATAGTGTTCAAAGGCAGAAGGCTAGGAGCATGAGATTGAAATGTACTAGAATGAGCTAGTCGGCTCACATGATCCCTCATCATCGTACTTTGACCTGAAATAATACCTAGTGTAGGGGCCCCTACCGTCAGACTCAAGGCTACGTCGTATCAAATGGTTAAGGGAAACATATTCAGAAAACACCACCTCATTGTGATACTAAGAAGTTTGTAATATGATGAAGCTCAACAAGTGTTGAAGGAATTGCATGATGGACCTGTAGGAGGCCACTATATGGGTGACAACACTTCCCATAAGATCATGGAGGTCGGTTTCTACTAGGCCAAACTATTCAAAGATATGCATGATTATGCTCGAATGTCCCATTTGTGAGAACAACATAGGAAGATAGGTTTGGTCATCTACCCCACTCCAACCCATAAGGCTAGAAGAGCCTTTCCAACAATGGGGTTTGGATGTCATTGGATAGATCGTGCCAAAATCATCAAAACAACACAGGTATATACTCACATCCACCGACTATTTCACCAGGTGGGCGGAGGCAATCTCATTATGGAAAATCAATGACGATGAGGTAATATATTTCATCAATCAATACATCATGGCCAAGTTTGGTGTCCCAACCTCACTTGTCTTTGATAATGCTACATATTTTTCATCCTTAAATTTACATGACTTTTATTTGGAGAAGTATTGTTTTAAAAAATTTGGCAATCTATTAACCACAAGGGAATGACCTAGAAGAATCTACCAATAAAAACCTCATCTGCATTCTCAAGAAAACCTTTCTTTCCCACCAAAGAAATTGGTACAATGAAATCAACAAAGCCTTGTGGCCTCATCGAGTCACACATAAACCATCTCTCGGTGCATCCCCCTACTCCCTGGTTTATTGGAAAGAAGACATACTGCCTCCTAACCTTTATCTCACGACCCTCAAATTAGCACAACAATAGAAAGGCTCCCCTTGCCCTTCCATTCAAAGCCGCATTGACACATTCCATAGATTGGAAGAGGAGAGACTAAAGACCAATGAGAAATTTTTTGTTCTCCAAAATGTGATTAAAAGGTGGTTTGCGAAGAATTCTGCGAGAATTTGTGAATTCAGTGTGGGATCATGCCCATGAGGACAAAGGGAAACACACTGTTGGGAATGCGTCCCCTAGGGTTAATTTTGGGGTTAAAAGCCCATGTTTTGGGGCTAAAAGCCAAATTTTTGTGTAAAGTCACTACATTTTGTGGCCACAAAGTACGCTGTTGCAAAGAGTTACTAAGGGTCTTTTGACCTTATTTTGTATAAGTCGTGTCAGATTTAGAGATCTACCCATGGTTTGTGGACCATGGGATTGTATAAAAAGGGAGCCTTAAAAGAGTCTAAGGAAATTCAGTTGAGTCATGTTATGTGTTATCCATGGGTCTATGAGAGCTAAGAGCAAAGAGTCTTAGCATAGTAATAGGTTCTACAACTGAGTGCGCATAGGCTTAGGGTAGAAGTTCGCAACTGAGTGCGCGGACCCGTACAGTTGTGTGCACAAGGTAGTTAGAGTTTGTACTAGAAATGTGGATTATTAATAAAGAGGAATATTCTGCAATGATCTATGTATGTGTTATTTTACTTGTGATATGAATTATGTGATTATCTTATGTTCAATACTGGAGTATGAAGTAATGCTATATTGATGCACAAATCTATGTATTTTACTTTGTCATTGAACGCAAGTAGGAATATTTGTTTACGTGAAGATAACCATAATGCATGTTAAAGTAACCATTGCTTAAGAGAACCCGAGTATATACAGAAGTAAGAGTAATTACAGAGGTGTGTAAGTGTTTCATATATCTATTTAGGGTGCGCAAAGGATGATTATAGGATTTCACGGAGGCTTCAAGGACAAATAATGGAAATATTTTGATAAGACCTAAAGGGCTTATCGATCTATTTGAAGGAATATTAGGGGAAATAACCGACATCATAGCCATCTTAGGGTGTAGAAACATGGTTCCTACATCCCCTCATACTATTTTGAGTGAGACTTCACTCTGCACTCTGCGGATTGATGTCAAAAGGGCCAGTATTGTAGGGATTTGCTTGGATGCTTAACATTGAACTTGGCTCAGGGCCCATCAAGCCAGCAAATGGTTCCATTGCCAGTACCAGAATCTACATAACGCGATGTGTGATGTTGCATCATTGGAATCCAAATAAGAAGGAGATTGAAGACTGTTTAGATATAAATATGCATGAATTCGCAACACAATAAAATAGGAATCCGCGATTGATGAAAGAACAATGGCTAGACAAATATCTACACACTAATATACATGAATTTTTTTTTATGTTCCTTCCCGATTGAATTATACGAGTGGATCGTGAAGTTGGTAGATTTCCAAGGGAGGTGGAGGCTTGATGGTTTGATTGTCTAGACCCCGGAGTTAGTGCGGAAATAGGAAGCCTTTGAAGATAAGATCATGCATATTGTCAATCATTGGCTCGACCATATCATAGGAGGGTTTTTGACAGAGTTAGTGGTCGATACTTTGGTCAGTCACAGTGAAGAAAAGTGCCACTTCTTCAAGGGGTCACGAGCTAAGTATTGAAATCATTAAATAATTGGATTAAGATGATCTTGTGTGAAAATTGGGGTACACATTTACCTTGATGTTTGGGGCTACGCAAAGTGGAAGGACTTTTAGGGGTGGAGGAAGAAAAGGCCTTGAATATAGCTCGCTGATTGAGCCTCCTCTGAGTGACGACGAAGTAGCAACATAGGTATCTCCACTTAGTGCTATTTAGTTGATAAGACATGGATTATCACGAATACCTACACTGCCTCCATCCTCACCTCATCCATCCACACCACATCTATCCTCACCTCCACCACTTACCCCCTCACCCACACCGATGCCACCTCCGCCACCATTCAACGTGGCAAACTCCATAAAGTTATCTATGTTCAAGGGTGAACAATGTAAACTTTGAAACGGGAACTATAAACTCAAAACGGGAACTTTGACCCAAAAACCCCAAAAAAACATCAAAAACAGTGCTAAAAACGAAAAGTGTGTATACTGGAACGATGTTTTTTTTTTAGGTGCCAATTTTGAACGTGTTTTAAAAATGGTGGTGACTACGAAATTTACTATGAAATTTTCGTGCAAAATATAGCTTCAAAACGAAAGTGATGCTACTGGAATAACATTTTTTCTTTTTAGGGTCAATTTTCAAACTTTTTAAAAAATGCTAATAAAACCAATTTTTTATGTCTCAAACAAAGTTATTTTTTAAGGAAAAACACATTAATGTTTCTGGTAGAATATCATTTTTCTTTCCTAAGTATAAATTTAACATGTTTTCAACCACACCATGCTAGATACAAAAGAAATTGAAATTTTTTCAACTATAAAGTTAAAAAACCATGACATTATGAACAAAGTATATCACTCAATGAAATCAAAAGTCTTTATTTGTATACTGAATAAAACAAACATTATATCTCTAATTTGATATTGCATTGTAGATATTTAAAAAATAAAATTTATCATACTTAAGACATAATCCAACAACATAAAAATGCTTCATAACTTCTCATTTAACAACATATGGAAAATAGTAATTTTATTTGAAGATATGATGCATACATCAGTTATATAATCTGTCTTAAACAATTATTCAAAATCACTCATATTTTCTTGCACACCATCACAATTCACATCTTCAGATGAGTGACTGGATGCTGACGAAGATGTTCCATATTCTTCTCTTTCATCAACTAGTGCCCCATCTGAGTCCACATGCATGCCCAACATTCTAGGTTTCAAAAGTCTTCTAGATCTACGACTGGTTTCAGCAGACTTCCATGTCAACACTATTCCTTCTGGTAACAACCTTTTCAGAATCTCTATCGTCTTGAAGCGAAGATTTCCTCTCTTTGTTAAATTGAAGTCATAAACAAGTATGTCAACATCCTCCAATTGTAATATGTCTGTGCAGCGGCGATTTATATTTGTACCCTTTCTTTTTCTTTTTCCACCATTTTTTTTTCAACTACCATCTCTGGCTTATACTAAGTTCTCACCTATGAAAATGTTCAATTCCTTTCATCAACAAATCTAGCATTGAGCCACAACAAATCTCTACAATTCTGGAAGGAGCAACCACGAGCGTTTGATTTACAGCACATATCATTTTATTTCAGCACAACTTCAACATTCGGCTTCAATGCGACTTCAGACTCTACACTACAAGTTCAAATGTCACCACCACAAGCTCCACGCTCCAACAATGATACGGGAGATGACGAAAGGCTCCACAATACAGTCACACTCCAATAATGATACACTCCATCAATGAATCTATCCGCTCAATGGTACATTGCAAGTTACAATCGTTGTAGGATCACATCGATACACATTTCTTTATCCGATGTATCTTGTCATATCTTGCATAAAAAGATTACCCATTGATCTTCATTTATCTCCCATAATTGACATATCATAACCAACCTTTAGCCATAGCATGATGGGTGCAACTCCAAATAACGGTTCAACCCTAACTTAACCTTGGCCCAACTAGTCGAATTAGATTAACATATTAATTAATAATAAATTCTATATCGTTAAATCCATGACTCTCTCTCTCACACACACACACACATATATATATATATATTGAATATGAATGAATTACAACCATATATTATTTTTACAATGTTTATTTCTCAATTTTATGTTAAGTAATGAATATTGAAATAGTAAATTCTTTAATTTTGGTTTCAATTATTGTATCTTTCATATATAAAGTTGAAATTAAATTAAAATATTTTAAATTTATGATAGGTTTTTATTATTCTTAACTGCTTAAAATGTAAAATGTTACCTCTATTATGAAGATCAAGGATGGTGTAATATAGTCCTCATTTCTATATTTTCAAACTCGTGTCATATTTTTTATCCATGTTATATAATCAAATATTCAACTTGATAGGTTATATTGGAACAACTTGATCGTTGTGTCATTTTGATCAGGTTCTAACGTCGTATTATAATCTACAACCAAGTCGTTTTGGACTTTGCGGAATTATGGTATTTTATATGTGGTACATTCTTCTCCTTTTATGAGTCTCACAAGGCAGCTGGGTGATTTGAAATGATTGTAAACATAATTTAATGAAAAAATAATAATATTACGAGTTTTTTTAATTGCATCGAAAAGGAAAAGGGTGTAATGATATACAAATAGATATTTAGAAATTTAATTGATTGGATTAGTGCTAAAAAAATTAAACAAAAACTTAAATAAATATATTTTAATTTTTTTTTTTAAATAGTAATCAGTACGGAAAAAATAAAGAGATTAGGTTGAAATTTTTTATATTCATCATCGAT
The DNA here is from genome assembly GCA_000404065.3 of Pinus taeda. NCBI lineage: Eukaryota > Viridiplantae > Streptophyta > Pinopsida > Pinales > Pinaceae > Pinus > Pinus taeda. The sequence goes on from APFE031249257.1 coordinate 24,998, forward strand.
CTCATGCTGAGGACATAACAAATCTGGATGTCCCTGCCCTCCTAAGACTACTACGTTACAAACTCACCAAAATTGGCCTACCATCGATTCCGGGAATCGACGGTCGATGAAGAAATTGACTTTTATGATATTCAAGAAAAAATAATAAAATAAAAAATGCAATAGAATTTCTACCGCTATAAATTTCAAATAATAGATTAAAATACTTATCCCATAAGTAAGTGTATGCATGTGTGAGAAATTCTACACATTATCTTCAAATATTAAATTGAAGTTCAAATAAACTAACCTATAAATATGGCTAAAGTTTCTAAAAGCCGTTGAAAATGAATTTAAATGTTATTAAATAATTGAATTTATTAAAACTAAGTTTAAATGTTATATTGAATTTATTGAGAGGATTGTGTAATTTTTTATGATTGTGTGGAGTTTGAGCTTAAGAGCTAGCTAAAACTAAATGTTGGACACCTAATCCTAAATGGGTTAGTGTGGAAGCCGAATGGAAAAAGCAGTCCAAGGGACCTTGGGATGTGAATCCCAACGGTCGCCACATGTACTATAAATATGTATCATTTGTGAATAAAAAAGCAATGCATGCTTTATCTTTCATATTCTCTCTCGTTCACCATGTCTGTTTAACATGGTATCAGAGCCATGATGTGTGGCCTGTTTTCGCCTGAAGCGCTGTCCACTGCCTGAAGGAGAAACGCTTGAAGGAAATAAAACGCCTGCCTGACAAAGAACGGCTGAAGCGTTGTCCACTGCCTGAAGGGAAATGCTTGAAGGAAATAAAACGTCTCCCTGACAAAGAACGCCTGAAGCGTTGTCTCTGCCTGAAAGCTGCACTCCTGCTCTGTCCACCGTTACCAGAATTGATGCCATACCCTCTCTTCTACTCAAATGTTGCCTGACAAGGAACGCAGGAACGCCTGAAGGTATATCATGATACCAGAGGTGCAATGGAGAAAAATTATTTCCAAGGACTGGATCAGAATGTCGTTGCTGTTACAAAACCATTGAAACAACATTTATAATTACTAAGGAAGAGGGACGATTTGTATCAGTACACGCTATTAGAAAAAGAAGTTGTTGTATCTCTGTTCTCCATGTTAATATTTATGACATGGAACAATCCTTCTACAGGTAAGTGTTATTGCGCCTTTCGTTGCCAAAGCGCCACTGATGTTTTTGTATGTCTCGTTGCTAATTTGCACTGCTGAACTCTGTGTTCACCACAACAAGAACGGAGGAGGAGATTGAATGCAACAATAAGATTGGTTTCGAGTTTTCCTGTGAATACAATGATGTTCCGACAAGGAAATTAGTAAATATGCTAACTGAATGTAAACTATTTCAAACTACATTGTGTGTTCAATGAATACATTGTGACAAAGTAGGAATATCCCAGATTGCAGATCGACTGTTGGAAAGAGAAAGGGCGAAATTATTTTATATACATAATTTTGAATGAAAAGTTCGATGAATAGATGTTGGCTATGAGACCAGCGATGAATGCCTCTTAAAGGTCGTGACCTGAAGTAGAGCTAGTTGTTGGTGTGAGGCTCTGAAGAACGGGATTCGATCAGGGGCCGAGGGGAGAAGGAGTTAGTAATGCTTCTCCAAATCTCCGCCTGCATGCAATTCTTGGTATTTGGCTTCGGCATGAACCTGCTGAACAAAAGCATATTTTAGTACTCTTCACGAGCTTAAGGTTTCTACTCCTGCTACTTCTGTGCATGGTAAAACCCTAAGAAGGATCATTTGAATTTGAGTTTGTGTTTGCACTGTTTATGCCGTATAGCAAAATCTGGAGTAATATAATCTTGTAATAAAGGAAGTTTATTTCCATTACAATCCGGAGGAAATCCTGATCGGAATTTTAGGATTTGAGCAGGGGTGTGAATCGACACCGGATTCATGTTCTATGTCACTAGGGCTATCCATTGACACCAGTGTTAGTGCATTCGGGCGAAGTTTCTGTCACATTTAAGCTTAAAAAAAGAAGGAGGAAAACATGATTGTAGTACGTTATCTTGCATGCCATCCCTGAGGTTCGAATTGCAGTTTGATGCGATGAAATTCGGTTGGAGTCCACTATTTTTTGCAAGAGCCATTGGCACAACATCTAGAGCATCTACAAATGCCCAAACTGCATACTGCTCCACTCCAGGAATCTTGTCAGCAGCAGCTTGAACAACAAGTGAACATGAAATTGTTGTAGATCCACCACCATTGAACAATCACGAATCAAGTTCCCGGAAGAATTTATTAGAAGGCTTTCGAGTTCAATTGTCTCAATTAAATCTGTATTCCATATCAGACTTCTGTCACTTACTTTGACATCACCAAAGCTCTTCCAAGTTTCATCGATTAGGCATTGCCAGGCAACGATTTCTGTTTTTCACCAGGTCTGTATAGGTCAGCAACATTGTTGGCGCAAGCACGACCAAACACTATAATATCAAGAAGGGAGTTCGCACCAGGTCGATTAGTACCATGAACGGATGCATATGATGCCTTTCCAGAAGCTAATAATATATGTATAACGACATCAGGGTTATCACCTATGAGATTCACAAATCATCAGTTCGTGTGGCGCCCAAAGGGAATCAGAACCATTAGACAAGCTGCCTCTGTCTGCAGTTGGAGAACGTGGGTTCCACTGGATTCGTAGCCTGCTGGAACCATCACCGAAAGTTGGAGCCGAGCTTGACGAGTTAACAAAAGATTCCTATTACATTCTCTAGTTTTTTCATGCAAAGCCAGGAAAGGAACAGAAGATTCTTTGTATTTCCAATATTATTATTTAGAATCAGTGCAGCGAACAGATTCATTTGATACAAATTAATTTGCTTTATTTAAGCAATAAATATATATCAATCATGGCTGCTCGTATATCAATAGTCAGGTACACAAAATACATCATATCATGGTCCAACATCGAAGTTTAGTGGAAAGATTTTGATTTATGAGAAACCACCAAACAGGATTATATTTATTTTGTATGGTTCATTTCGTAAAGTTCAAATTCTCTATATATACAGATGTACATATAGATAGAATAGCAGGAGTGGTTTTGCTAGAGATCATATGTGGTAGAAGAAGATATTGCATAATTTCTCACACTTTTTGCCCACTGCTAAGAAAATGGCTAATCCTGAAAGAATATTAGAGTTATTGAGAACTCTAATCGTATCCACTGGTGACAGCGCTATCATAATCAATAAAAACATTATTTCTGACATTCAAAAATGTATACAAAATGCACAAGAAAAGATAGAGTTTTTGTAGCTTGAATCACAGCTACAGCAAGAAGAACTACAACAATGGAGTCATCTTTCTGAACCTGTTTCTGTTGAGAAGATTGAAACAGACTCCCATAAACAACAAGTTAATAATGCAGCAATTGTACATGCATATGCAGAAACTCAGTCTGCACTTCCCAAGCCCATCATCAGACCTTGGGAACAGCTTGTCCACAACAAGCACATAACCGGTCTTGGATATGACAAGGACTTGTCCTTTCATATTCCAGACTATGCCAAGCCCATTCAGTTTCAGAGTGCTGGATTCATTTATGACAGTTCACCTGCTCCTCATGACAGTTCAGCTACAGCTGTTCCAGACTCTGCTCCTCTTCCACAGCAGCAACAACAACAACAGATCGTGAAATGCCAACACTATGATCAAGTTGGCCATTTGAAAGATCATTGTTTTGATCTTCATCCATGTAAGCACTACCATAAAACCAGCCATTCTTCACACAGATGCTTCAGCAACAATCGTCCTACAAGAACAAAGATTCATCTAGGATGGATCGCTTCTTGGCAATGGGCATCAACAGCCAAGAAGATATTTCAAACACATGTCAGAACTTGTTCCAGAATCTTGAACAGTCTTGCAGTTGAGTTTTCTCCATCTTCTCACCTTGTATCTGACAGGGGGGGAAATGATGGTCATCTACAAGCTTCAAAGCCACATCAAGCGAGCCTAAGCCACAACCTGCCACACCAGCTTCAGAGTTGTAGCCAAGAGACAAAGATGCCTGAACATGCCTTCAGTTGGCAATCTGGGACACTTCCTCTAGCAGAAGACTTCAGCTTCTTGCCAATTTTGGAAGAGTTCCGAGAACAAAATTGAGAACACTTCCTCTAGCAGAAGACTCCAAATTCTTGCCAGCTTTGGAAGAGTTCCAGGAATTGCATAAGCATTCCAGAGTTGTTGGTCATCCTTAAACCATCACAGTTTGAGACTTCCCTTTTACAGGTTGAAGTTTTACCTTTTATGCGGGGTGAGGCCTCCCTTTTATGGTTGAAGGTTTCCCTCTTTAAAATAATAGGATCACTTCCTCTAGCAGAAGACTTCAGCTTCTTGCCAATTTTGGAAGAGTTCCGGGAACTGCACTAAGCGTTCCAGTGTTGGTGGTCATCCTTAAACCACCGCCCCCTTTATACCAACATTTCAGAGAGCACATTCAGCCTAGTGCTGCCATGCATTTTTGCACATTTTGTATTACAACTCTTTTCTTGGACTCATACATAACCCTTCGGATTAGGGGGGGGAATGTTGGACACCTAATCCTAAATGGGTTAGTGTGGAAGCTAAAGAGACAAAGCAGTCCAAGGGACCTTGGGATGTGAATCCCAACGGTCACCATATTGTACTATAAATGTACATCTATTGTTGATAAAAATGTACTGCATGATTTATCTTTCCTATTTTGTTCTCGCTCCCCATGTGTGTTTAACAATTCTCTTCTTTCTAACAATGTTTTTTTTTCCTTCCTCTCTTCTTTTGTTCTATGTCTATTCATGACTTAAAGCCAATACGTCTCATGATTGTTTGTTTCATCTTCCGCCCCTTCAGATTGCCTACTGCTGTTCGCTTGGAATTCCCTGCCTCTACGTCATCGCCACTGTGTAACGTCTCATAGGGAAGTGGCCACTTGTCCTCCCACGAACTGCGCCAGGTCTTCCTCAAATGATTTGGTATTTTGGTTACTCTATGTAATAATTCATCTGCCAGCTCAGCGGTCAAATCGAACTTCAGACTTTTATATGCCGTCGCTTAATTCTCCCTCCAGATCCGGTTTCCCATTGGGCACATCCTTCGCCATTAGATCTAGAGCCCCCAGATCCTATGGTGTTCACTCTTATTGCGCGGTTGATTTGTTTGGACGTTAGCCCGCGATGAGAGGCAGTTTTCTCTCTCATCTGCCGGACACACGTCATTCGTTGTATGGCATTGCTAAGTCTCCTAACAATTCCACTTACCGCCTAACATGCCTCCGATATTCTGCTGGTTTCGGGGCATGGGACCCGCCTTTCACTTTAGCGCTTTTCCCACGGTTTTCGACTTTTCCTTGTGACCAAGCACTCGGGGCCGTTCCATTTTGAGGGGTTTTGCCTAGTGATAGTGCTAATCGCACATCAGAAACAGCCTCCATTTTCTGTTTCGGACTTCCTAACTGCTATTTTGCGTCCTGCGCGGTCTCCATGGGCCTCGGTCAGTGCGCTTTGATAGAGGTCCTCGTCGTTCCTTGCTGGCTACAAACTGCCACTGTCCATAGGTCTTCTTGATAGCTCATTGTTCACAAGTTTGAAGTTTGTCCTGATTTGATACAGTCATAGAACTCTAATAATTTTCATGGATCGAATTCAGATCATGACCTTCCCACTTAAAAAGCTTTTGGACCACCAAAAGTTGGTTTTCAAGCATCGACTAAGTGAGGGTACAATTGTCTCACTTGTCCAATCTCTATCCACTTTGCACTGCTTGGCTTTAAACCCTTGAGCCCAAATTTGAGGTACTCAACATCTCCCCTGCGCATCGTCCGTACCTTTCTGTCCAGAACTGTGTCTTTCCACAATTCATTAAGATATTTAGGTAACAGGTCATCAATAGAAGGCAATTGACTCTGCTCTTCAAGATCCTCAATTAGTGAAGGTTCAAATAGTCTCAAGTAATCTGCATTTACGACTGTGTAGATGTGCATGTAAGCTGGTAGATCAAGGCGAAAAGCATTCTCACCAATTTTCTCAAGTATCTTGAAAGGTCCATACCTGATAGGCTTTAGCTTTTTACCTTCACCTTGCATTCTGTCCTTGCTGATATACAACCAAACTTGGTCACCAAATTGGAAACTATGCTCCATCCGATGCTTGTCATGCCTGGCCTTGTATTTGGCTTGGCTCTTTTCCAGTTGTTCCTGTACTGCTTGGTGGATCTCTTGGATTTGTTCAATGAACCTAGTTTCCCTGTCCACATCGTTGTGTCCCTCAATTGTAGTGTCTTTACCAAAGACAAAATCCAAAGGAGACCTTGGTGTGAAACCAAAACAGGTCTCAATAGGAGATCTTTGTGTAGAAGAATGGTTTGCTCTGTTTTAAGCATGCTGCACATAACACAAATGTTCATCCCAAAGCTTAGGATGCTTGCTGCAATATCCTCTAAGCAACTGGATCACTGTCCTGTTAACTACTTCTGTCTGGCCATCGGTTTGTGGATGAAAAGCTGTGCTTTTCTTTAGTTTGGTGTCCATTAGTTCCCACAGACTTGACCAAAACTTTCCCACAAATCGGGTGTCTCAATCAAATACAATGGAAGTGGGTAATCCAAAATGAACCCATACATGTTGAAAGAACAGTTTTGCAGTTTATTCAGTTGTAATCTGTTTATTACAAGGTATCAAAATACACATTTTGTTGAACCTATCCACAACAACATACAAATAATCATGACCTTTCCTAGATTTAGGCAGCCCTCCAACAAAATCCATTGAAACACTTTCCCAAGGGTGAGAAGGAACTAGTAATGGACTGTATAAGCCTAGTTTTCTATTGCTGGGCTTGCTTTTTGCACACATAGTACACCCTCTTACATATCTAGAAACTGTCTCGTTCATTTTTGGCCAATAACAAAACCTTTGCAGCTGTGCAACTGTTTTACTTACCCTAAAGTGACCTGATATTAGAGAAGTGTGTGCTTCTCGAATTATCTTTACTCTTTCAGTTTGTGGAATGCATAATTTCCCACAATGATATAAGAGTCAGTCCTTTACATGATAATCCAATTCTTCTACTCGTTTTCCTTGACTTAAAGTTGCATATACATCTTTTTTTTTTTCTCGGTAAAAAGACTAAGATTCTATTATATGTACAGAGATGAAATTACATGCATTGTAGCTGGAAATACCGTGGATTCCATGGCCAGCTGAGAAGCCATGGTTCAGACAGAACTGTGCAAAAAACTCCCACGCAGGGGAACCAAGTAACCTGAAAACTTCTGAACAACCCACAGGTTCATTGGAATGAACCCGAAAAAGAAAAATTACAGGCCAGAGACCCAAGACTAAACCCGCCCATGCAGGGGCTTTTCTTCTTTGTCCCTATTGACATGACCAAGAGCCTACATGACCAAGAACTTACATAGCCAAGCACCGACACACAGACTTCCCCCCGCGTTACAGACTTTACAAAATGGATTATGACTTAAACAAACATGAAACCAGAGCGGGTTGATACCCATACTATGAAAAGTCAAAATGAAACAGAAGCAGGACCTGAGAAGAGAGAGGGACGCCGAGTCAGGGGCGCTCTTGAGCTGGAGACGCCTCCATGAGTGGCTTCTCCTCCACAATTTCGCACCAGCCGTGCCCTTCAGGAATGCCCTCCCACATTGCAGCCCATTTGGCCGCGTCGCGAGCTCTCGCTGCTTGAGATGAAGACGGGTCTTCCCTGACAGCCTTTCCGGAGGAAGTGACCTCGATTGCAGGAGGAGGCAGGGGCCACTCTTGACCTGGGACGTCTGGGGGAGGAACTTCCCCTGCCGGTGGCGAACCTTCACCGTCTGTTTCTGGGGTTCTTGTGAAGAGCACTGAGATGTGCGCGCTGACCCTCTGAGAGTCTCCCATCTTCCCCAGGGTAAAGACAACAGACCCAAATGCTGGAAGGGCTGGACCCTCCGAGTTCGCCCCGGTGACCTCCACGATTTGCTCAGCCTGAAGAAGGGCAACCCCAGCGCGACGGTGGCAGAATTGGCAGCAGCAATGGTGATGCTCCCTGTCAGCCTGCCCTCGTCCGCGACCTCTGCTTGACCCACTGCCTCTTTGGCATGGTTGTCTATGGCGGAGCCGAGCCATGGTGAATTCGCTCGCCCCTCGTCCAGGAAATTCGACAGCCTCTACCTTCCTTCCTTCCAACTCAGTCCGCCACCTACCTTCTTCCCAATTCTCCCTTCGCGATTCCACAATTGAGCCCCCGTGCTCTGTGGAGAATACCAGGTTGAGGGTGACCTGAAGTGGTGCTCTTCCCAGCCAGCACCAGGCTTGCCCCCACTGCCGCATATATGACAACCAGACCTCAGTTCGACTATCAAAATCACAGAGCAATGGCGAGGAGCCAGCCCCGACCAGGTATAAATTACCAAAACCATTCTCGAACCATCCCTCGGCTCTTGCCAAACTGTCACCCATGGCCGCATTAATTGTCCAGAGCTACCACCCCGACTTGAATGCGAGTTGACGGCAGACGAGCTTGGGAAGTTAATCTACATGGGGAGGGGCATGTGCTATCACGTGGGGGCCATGTGGCGCATCCTCCCACCGATCTGTGGCACCCTCATCCAGGGAGTTGCATATACATCTTTAAAGTCTATATCTTGAGCATATTGTTCAATTTAACTCTCATGTAATACAGAATTATGCTTAAGTATAGTAGATGCATTCATAATGGGTCTAGATAACATATCTGCAACTTTGTTATGTATGCCCTTTTTATATCTGATGACAAAATGAAACTGTTGTAGAAAACCCATCCATCTATAGTGCCTTGATTGATGCAACTTAGTTTGGGAGTGTAGATATTGAATTGGTTGATGATCAGTATGTATTACTGTCTCTTTTCCCATTAAGTAATGTTTCCACTTTTTCACACTCTGTACTAATGCATACAATTCTTTATCATATGTAGGCTAGTTAACCACTGCATAATTAAATGTCTCAAAATGATAACATATGGGTTTACCGTGTTGTGTCAACACTGCTCCCATGGCATAGTCACTGGCATTTGTTTGGATCTCAAATGGTCTTTGAAGATCAAGCAGTGCTAGTATAGGTGTTGTACTAATCTTTTCTTTTAAGGTGTTGAAGGCTTTCTGCTGTTTGCCTCCCCACTGAAACACCTTGTTCAATCCTGTTAAAGCATGTAAGGGAGCTGCAATTAAGGAGAAGTTAGAAATGAACTTTCTCTAATATTGTGCTACTCCTAAGAAGCTCCTAATTTCTGTAGCAGATTTGGGTTTAGGCTAGTTTACAATGACTGCCACCTTAGAGGGATCTATCTTCAATTCACCACCCCCTACTATATGTCCCAAATAATTCAGAGATGTTTTTCCAAATTCACATTTTGAGAGTTTAACATAAAGTTTTTCCCTTTTCAAAACATCAAGTGTTTGCTTAACATGCTTTAAATGTTCTTCCCATGTTTTGCTAAATATCAGAATGTCGTCCAGATACACAATAACAAAATCATCAAGAAAAGGTCTGAGTACATCATTCATTAGTCTCATGAAAGTAGTAGGAGCATTAGTTAAGCCAAAAGGCATAACCAGCCACTCATACAATTGTTGCTTTGTTTTGAAAGCAGTCTTCCATGCATCTTGTTCTGCAAATCTTACTTGATGGTATCCACTATGCAAGTCTAACTTGGAAAAATAAACAGCTTCTTTCAATTGATCTAAAAGATCATATATGCGAGGAAGGGGATAACGGTTTTTTATTGTTATCTTATTTAGTGCTCGGTAATCAATGCACATTCTCCACAAGCCATGTTTATTTCTCACCAAGACGATTGGTGACCCACATGGTGATGTGCTAGGTCTGATGAACCCTTTCTCGAGCAACTCCTGCACCTGCTTTTTGATTTCAACATTCTCTAAAGCGGACAACCTGTACATTCCAATGTTAGGCAATGGAGCATCTTGCTGCAAAATAATATCACACACTATTTCCTTTTTGGGTGGCAGACCTTTAGGTTATTGAAACAAGATATCACACTCTAAAACAACCTTTTCTAAATCAGCTTGCTGTTTAGCATTACAACCCTCAAATACATTGGTTTTATCAGGTTTCTTTTCCTTTACAACCATCAATAAGAATTGTTTGCATGAATTTATATTCATTTCATCTGCCCTAAGTTTATGAGAGTATAATTATTCTTGAGCTTATGAGCTCTTACAAAGTATTCGATTCCATCTTTAACAAGTAGATACGTGTTCTCAACTCTATAGAAAATAGCTTTTCTGTCATATAAGTAAGGACTTACTAAAACAATTCCACATATATCCAAAGGAATTATGTCTAACTCAACCTCATCTACAAATGTTGCATTGTCTAGTCACTTGTAGTTGTGCTTTATCATTTAACCATCCTAATGGGTATGGTTTCTTGTGAGGTGCAGTCACTAATCCCAATTTCTTTACAATTTCTTTAGAAATTAAATTTACTTGTGAGCCACTATCAAACAAAGTATCAACATTTTGATGTTTGGAAATAAATCGAATATGGAAAAGCTCATGTCTTTTTCTCTCATTTTCTTCATCAATAGTAGACTGTGCAGAATTACTAGTAAATGCTTCAGAATTCTTACCTCTTATACCTGTGGTTGCAATAGTTGTTTCATCTCCTGAGTCTGACCCTAAATCTTTCTGAATAGTTGTATCAATCTTCTTCTTCTTTCCCTCGAACTTCTGAGGTCTCAGCTCCATATGCAGAATCCTGTAGTGGTCATCATCATGCCCATCCTTTTTATAATGAGTGCATGAAGCCTTGCTTTGTGTGTAGTGTTAACCTTCCTTGCTTTCCATTTCTGCTTTCTTTTCTCCTTATTCTTGCTTGCAGTGGGTTGGGATGATCCACCAACTTCTGGACTTCCATTCTTTCCTCTAGCTTCTAGATGAGTAGCTTGAAAAGATACCTCATCTATACTAGTGGGATTAAACATGAGGATAGTGTGCCTCATGTGGCTGTGTAGACCACCAATGTGCTTCAACAGAGTCTCAGGCGAGTCTATTGAGATTCCTAGAATCAAGGTTCTCTTTCTGAATTCTTGGGTGTATCCTTGTACACTTTTCCCTTTCAATTGTCGAAGACTTTGCTAACTCATCATGGCTTGTTGCATGTAGGCCAATGGATAGAACTACTTTTTGATTGCAGAAACAAATTCACTCTAGACAGAAATGGTCTTACTGTGTCCTTTCATGTTAGCTTTGGTCCTGCCTTCCCACCAAACTAAGGCAGTGCCTCCAAGGTGTAGGCTTGCCAACTGAATCTTGCTCTTGTCTGAATCAATATTCTGCACTCTGCAATAAACATCAATTTGTCTAATCCAATTGTCCAACTTTTCTACATTCAACTCTCCATCATATATAGGTAAATCAAAGATGCCTTCCTTTTGTGTTCAGGGCTATTAGGAGGTGTGAGAAAGCTTTCTTCTTTCCCTTTTCCTTTTTAGTGGTCATGGAGGAGAGACTCATCTTCTCCTTTGTCTTGTTTGGAGCCTGATGAATCTTCATTTTTATGTTTTCTAAAGTCCTTATACATTTCCTCTACCATGGACCTTAGGGCTAGGAAACTATCTAAGAATTGAGGGTCTGGCCCCACAAAACCTTCCTCCAACATTGTCTTCTGTGTATAGACTCTCCCAATTTCAGGATTAGTTTCGACCAACTCTCCTTCTCCTAATTTGAGCTTTGATCTAGTTAGCATTCAACAGCTAAATCCAACACAAGCTTGTCTAACCTTAACAGCCTAGAGCTCTGATACCACTTGATTTGAAAATCACTCGTGAGTGACCTCAGTTAATTAATGAATGAATGAAGGTATTACAAACTCATGTGTTGGTGTGTGTCTATGTTATCTTAGGCAACATATTGATAAGATTGCAAAATACATAGACACGAGAAAATGGAAAACAGTAAGAGAAACACAGTAAGCAAATACAAGAACACAACAAATGAGTTCACCCAATCCTCCTGGGCTACGTCTCCAGTCCAGCTTTCAGTGGTGGCCTATTTTTATTATGTCTTAAAGCAATGTTTTTACAACGAGGAGCCGAAATAGAGGATGCTCAGTAGGGTGGTTCTTAGATTCCCCAAGCCACTAGAGTGCACATACTCTTTCTTACTAAGTCTTGACTTCAACTGGTCTTGATGGGATGAGTCCAATTTGGTACTCAGTTCTTGACAGATATCCTCACAAGGATTGCTTGAACCTCTCAAGCCTTCTGTCTGCTCGATGCTGCCTTAGCTCTGTAGGTCAGCTCGGGTCTCTGTGTCTGCTTTTATCTCTTCAGTCTCCTTCTTTACTGTTCTCTTCTTTCTGACAGTGTTTTTTTCCTTCCTCTCTTCTTTTGTTCTCTGTCTATTCATGGCTTAAAGCCAATACATCTCATGACTGTTTGTTTCCTCTTCCGCTCCTTCGGATTGCCTGCTACTGTTCGCTTGGAGTTCCCTTCCTCTACGTCATCATCACTTTGTAACGTCTCACAGGGAAGTGGCCACTTGTCCTCCCATGAACTGCACCATCTCTTCCTCAAACGGTTCAGTATTTCGGTTACTCTTTGTAATAATTCATCCACCAGCTCAGCGTTCAAATTGGACTTCAAACTTTTATATGTCATTGCTTAATTCTCCCTCCATATCTAGTTTCCTATTGGGTGCATCCTCTGCCGTTAGATCTGGAGCCCCCAGATCCTATGGTGTTCACTCTTATCGCGCGGTTGACTTTCTCAGACGTTAGCCCGCAATGAGAGGCGATTTTCTTTCTCATCCACCGGACACGCGTCGTTCACTACATGGCATCGTTGGGTCTCCTGATAATTCCGCTTACCGCCCAACATGCCTCCGATATTCCACTAGTTTTGGGGCGTGGGACCCACCTTTCGCTTTAGCACTTTTTTCCCACAGTTTTTGAATTTTCCTTCTCACTGAGCGCTCGGGGCCTTTCCATTTCAAGGGGTTCTGCCCAGCGATGCACGCTAATCGCACATCAGAAACGACCTCCGTTTTTTGATCCGGACTTCCTAACTGCTAGTTTGCATCCTGCGCGGTCTCCACGGGCCTCGATCAGGGCGCTTTGATCGAGGTCCTCATTGTTCCTTGCTGGAAACAAACTGCCACTATCCAGAGGTCTTCCTGATAGCTCATTGTTCACAAGTTTGAAGTCTGTCCTGATTTGATACAGTCATAGAACTCTAATAATTTTCATGGATCCAATTTGGATCACCCTACTTGGATTCATTGCCTTAAGACTCACTCGAAGATATTCCACATTTCCTATACCATAAATCCTTGTCTTCTTGTCCAAAATGACATCTTCCTGTAACTTATCTAGATACTTAGGAGCAAAATCGTCAATGGAAGGAACTTGAACACTTTCATCCTGATTTATGATCATTGATGGCTCATATAGTTTCAAATTATCCTCATTCACAATTGAATAAATTTTCATATATGGTGTTAGATAAAACCAGAAAGCTTAGTGCTAATCTTCTCCAAAATAGTAAATGGGCCATACAAGATTGGATTTAGCTTCTTACCTTCCCCTGTTAACCTATCCTTATTGATGTGTAACCACACTCGATCACCAACCTGGAAATGATGATCCATCCTTTGTTTATCATTCCTAGACTTATACTAGGCTTGACTCTTCTCCAACTTTTCATACATTTCTTGAAGCACCATCTGGATCTTCTATATGAATTTTTGGGCCTTATCTTCATCTATCTATTTATCAGAATCAACATCCTTCCCCAAAACAAAATCCAATAGAGACTATGCTAGGTAACAAAAACAAACTTCAAATGGATATCTTTGTGTTGACAAATGCAATGTTTGGTTGTAAGCATGCTACACATATTGTAGTTGCTCATCCCAAAGCTTAGGATGCTTGTTGCAGTTATTTCGAAGCAAATGTTCCATGGTATTGTTTACCATCTCCGTATATCTGTCAGTCTGTGGATGAAAAACAATACTCTTTTTCAACTTGGTGTCCATCATCCTCCACAAGCTTGATCAAAACTTTATGAAAAAACAGGAATCCTGATCTATTATAATAGAAGTGGGCAATCCAAAGTGAACCTAACATGCTGAAAGAATAGTTGCATGATTTTTTCAGCTATCACATGCTTCTCATAAAGCATCAAAATACACATCTTGAATATATCCACAACTAGAAAGAAGTAATCATGACCTCTTTTGGAAACAGGTAAGCCTCCTATGAAATCCATAGAGATACTTTCCCACATATGAGAAGGAACTGGAAGTGGTGCATATAGACCCAATTTCCTTTTAACGGATTTACTAGTGGCACACGATACAGACCCTTTAAGAACTCTGAATATTGTTTCTCTCATTTGAGGCCAATAACAAAATCTCTAAAAATCAGCTACAATATTTCCTACACCAAAATGCCTTGAAATATGAAAAGTACGAGCTTCGTGAATCACATGCATTCTTTCGACTTATGGAATACATGATTTATTAATATTATAAAGTAAATTTCCTTGAAAATGGTAATTATCTTCTTGTGAACCATGAGTTAATATTTTGTACACATCCTTTAAGTTTGTATCCCTAACATAATGCTGAACATAATTGTTAAGAGCTAAAGAATAATTATACAAGACTATAGATGCATTAATTGGAGATATAGAAAGCACATCAGCCACCTTGTTACTTATACCCTTCTTATACTTGATGATCAAATGAAACTGCTATAGAAATCCCATCCACTTGAAATGTATTGATTTTTGTAGCTTCGTCTGTGACTACAAATACTGTAATGGTTGATGATTTGTATGTATTATCGTTTCCTTTGCCATTAAGTAATGCTTCCATTTTTTAACACTTTGTACTGAAACATACAATTCTTTATCATAAAGTAGGATAGTTAACAACAACTTTAGAAAAGGTCTCATAATGATAACAAACTAGCTTACGTTGCTGCATTAAAACTTCCCCCATTGCACATCCACTTGCATCGAACTCTATATCAAATGGTTGTTTCAAATTTAGCAACGCTAATACTGGTGTGGTACTAATCTTTTTCTTTGAATGCATCAAAGACTTTTTGTTGCTTTCCTCCCCACTGAAAGACTTGTTTCACGCTAATCAATGCATGTAAAGGAAATGCAATGAACAAATAGTTAACAATAAATTTCCTCCAATACTGGACTGCTCTTAGGAAACTTCTAACATTTGTTGTTGTTGTAGGCTTGGGGAAATTTGCAATCAATTTAACTTTAGAGGGATCTATTTTCAATTCACCTCCCCCCCCTCCCCCCCCCATGATATAACCCAAGTACACTAATGATGTCTTGCCAAATTCACATTTCGACAATTTGATATACAACTTCTCTTTTTTCGAAGTATCACATACTTTCTTAACATGCTCATCCCAAGTTTTGCTAAATACCAAAATATCATCTAGATAGACAATCACAGAGTCATCAATGAATGGTTGAAAAACATCATTCACTGCACACATAAACTTTTTTGAGGTATTGCAAAGCCCAAAAGGCGTCACTAACCATTCAAACAGACCCTGCTTTGTTTTGAAAGTGGTTTTCCAAAAATCACCATCTACAATTTGAATCTAATGATAACCACTTCTCAAGTCTATCTTAGTAAAGTAAAGTGTATATTTCAACTTATCTAAAAAATCATCGATACGAGGAAAAGGGTATCAATTATTTATCGTGATCTTATTTAACACATGAAATTCAATGCACATTCTTCACCATCTTTGGTATGATCACGATAGGCATCCCACATAGAGAGGAACTAGATTAGGTGACTCCCTTCTCATGAAGCCCTTGAACTTGCTTCTTAATTTCTACACTTTCAATCATGAACATCTTGTACATTTCAAGATGAGGAAGAGGGTTCCTTCTTGCATCTAAATTTCATGTTATATCTCCCTCTTAGGAGGTAATCCTTCAGGTTCTTCAAAATTCTCACCATAGTTAGAAATAAGTTTAACCAATTCATCCTTATGAGACAACTCACAACCCTTAAAAGCATCATATTGTCAAATACCCTTTGCTTTCACAACCAGGAGTACAAAATTCCTTCTAGCATTTGTGAGCCTCTTCTTTTTCCTACACGAACAAGTGATAAAATAGTCTCTATTCTATGCGCTTTTACAGTATACTCAACCCTATCTTTAGTGAGGTAATATTTGTTCTCTTGTTTGAAGAATATGACTTTCCCATCATACAAATAAGGGCTTCCCAAAACAATTCTGAAAATATCAAGATGAACCACATTTGAGTCAACCTCGTCAATAAATTTCAAAGTGATAACAAATCTAAGTTTACACTGCTTCGTCACTTGCAAATTTGCATTATGACAAACCTAACCAAGAGGATAAGGTTTCTTGTGATGTGTTGTTTATAATCCCAACTTGACAATTATGTTAACTTGGGAATCAGAATCAAAACACGTATCTAATTTCGCATGTATAGTAATCACCCTTACATGAAAAAGCTTACTTCATTTGCTTTCAATAGTAGGAGATGGAATAGAAGAACTAGAACTCACACAAGCAAATGCCTTACCTTGTACTCCAACATTTGTGACTTGAGTTTCATCCACTGAATCATATCCCAAATCTTGTTGCGTTGTCACAACATACTTTTGCTTTCCTTTAACTCCAAACCTCTTAGGCCTTTGTTTGGGATGCAACTTCCAACAGTGAGCATCGTCATGGCCTTCCTTCTTACAATGAGATCATGTTTTCTTTGCCTCTTCTTTCTTCATTGTCGTGGCCTTCTTATTTTTTCTCTTTCTTTGAGATTTGTCTTCAACAAACTTGGATGGTTGCTTCTTCGCGAAATCATTCTACACACACTTTCCCCTCGAATAAAAAAAGTAGCTTTGACACATACTTCCTCTAAATTAGTGGGATTGAACACAAGAAGAGTGTAGGGAAGATAACTATGTAATGCACCAATATATTTTTAAAGTGTCTCTAGAGAATCTAATGGAATATTTAAAGTTAATATTTTCTTCCTAAATTCTTTAGTAAAACTTTACACACTTTGTCCGTTTCCTTGTCTCAAATTTTAACATTCCATAATTGTTTTCTGATTATAAGCTAATGGATAAAATTGCTTGTTTAATGCATTAGTGAATTTTGTCCATAAAGAAAGGAGCTTTACCATTCCTTTTGCTACCTTCTTGAAGTTTACTTTCCCACCAAACGAACATTATAGCTTCAAGCTGAAGAGAGGCCAGCTAAATCTTTACCTCATCCTCGTCAATCTACTAAATATGACAATGAAATTCTATCTGTTGAATCCAATTATCGAGTAGTTTTACATTAAACTCACCATTATACAATGGTAAGTTGAAATTAACATCCAAATTCAAAAGTGGCTTTTTTGAAGCAATGTTCTTATGTAAGGATGGTGACATAGACAAAGAAGAAGGGGGTTAAGAGTGAGGAGGAGAATACGAAGGAAGAGAGGGTTGATCACCCTCATTCTTTACTTAAATGGTACCTTGTTTTATTCAAAGCTCTTTTTCTTTATAGATCCGTTCCACCTTTGACTACAACATAATGAATACCTCGAGAAAATTTGACTCATATTTAAAAGGATTATCTCATCTTGGTGAAGCCATCTCTCCTCTTTGAGTGAAGCTCCTCGAACCAAATTTAGGATTATAAGTTTCAAGTTCATGTTCTCCCTTCTTAAGCTTGGACCCGATAAGCATTCACTCTCAAAAACCAAAATCAAACTAGCTCAACACACTCTGATATGAAACTTAATTAGGATCTTTTATTGCAAACTTGTGGTTTATTAGGCCTGAATAGAATGTGGAATACCAAGATATGCAAAAGTTGTTAAAAATATGATAATAAAAATAAACAAATACAAATAACATAAAAGAACACAAATGAGATTGATAACAGAGTTCACCTAGTGTCAGCCACGTCTCTGGGTCTGCTTCCAATGGAGTGATCTCTTCAATTGTGATGCAAAATAACATCGATTTCCCAATCTCCAAAGCTTGATATTTACTCTGCATCTTTACAAAAAGACTCTTATAACCCCTTGCAAAAACTCTCCTTTTAATATTCTCTAAGAAGGAAAAAACTCTATGATTTATGACATAAACAGTGATAATCATGCTACAAAATAAGAGGGCTTGACCTTTCACTTCACAACCACACTTGTGGTGCAATGGCATAAACATTTTACATATATAGTGTTAGGGATTCGTAAACCCCCGGTCGAACCTATGGATGTTGCAACCCAACGTATGTATAAATGACATATAGTTTTAATAAATAAACCATGGTTTATGACTGACAACTATATATCTGAATACCATACATTTATATTGTCGTCGTAACTCAACGCATATGTTATAATAACCATACTATATACGTAAACCTTGGTATATAAATATGTTATATTGTTGTATTATTTATGACATATGGTTGTAACAAGGCAACCATATGGATAATTAGCATGCATATGTCATTGTCCATTGAAACTTGGGTGCATCAAAATTGGCACTTACAACATAAGATTTCACATATAGCTACAACAAACACATTATTATATAACCATGTCATATAACCAACTTATATAACCTCTTCAACCACAATTAATATTTATACCACTGGATGGATTCATTATTAGACATGTGCTTGGCGGCTCAATGGAGTTTTCAATCAACTTATGAGGTCACAAGCCTTCCTCCTTTTTCCTAAACTTTAAACTATAATGAAAACTTAAATAACAAATGCCTTCTAAATTCCATTAAGCAAATTGTAGCTCATTAGTAGAGAACTTGGCTATTGTGCCAACAACATGCATGGTACAAGGATGACTATATTCGTAATCATGAGTGAAACCAAACATCCTGTTTCTGGTCTCAGTGGTCATGAGACGACCAAAAGGTGTTGTCTCCTTTCAAATCTGGCTTGCATCAATTATATAGGTTGCATCATGTTCTCTTTGAGGTGGATTTGACAAGCATGCCCATTTGAATTGAATTTCGCTTTTATTTTTCTCCCAACTTTGTTATCGCAACATATGGGGGTCTTTCTTGTTTGATTTTTTTGGTTCTCAAGTTTCTTCGCCTTTTTGCCTCTAGATTAGTGTCAATATATCTGGAAAAAGTATTTTCCTTCCTTTGTCGAGGTCGATGGAGGGGTTAGATGAACTGTCCCAACCACGATGAACTTCTAGGTGGTTTTAGCTCTGCATGCACTTATCCACACATTTCTCCATCTTCTGGACCTCAGATCTAAGCAGATCTAATTACAAATTTTGATTAGAAGTAGGTTTTTTGTACAAAGGAGGATAGGACTTTCAAGATATTCATCAAAACCCGGGTTGGAAGATCCATATTGATTTGGGTCAATGACAAGGACTTGGTGGAGAACATCAAAAATAAGATACAACAACATGAGGAACTCCCAAAAACTGAGCAAAGGGTTATCTAAGAAGGGGCATTCCTACAAGATAAGAGAACCTTAAATAATAGGAAATATATAGAGGCTCCACTTTATCTTTAGTATATGGATTACACAATGGACTAGGCCCTGGCCCTTCAGCCTCCTACGTAGAAGCATTCAGAGGGAGTGGAGAACATGCTAAGGCCACAACCACAGTTGGGACATTTCCCTGGCCTAACATAGTGAAAAGGATGGAGAAACACCTACATATTGAGATCCAAAACTCACAAGTAAAAACATGTTCTCATATTTTCATAAAGGGGTCATAATTTGTAGAACCAACGGTTTTTGGCCTAAAAATAAGGATTTATGTCGATGGATATTCACAAAATGGATTACCGAATATGGTATCCACTTATGCTGGAAGGGTTTCTTCATTGTACACCCTTCCTCAAAAGAAGAGTACCATATTTTTTTTGAGGAAGGATTGTGCTTATGGGGAGAGTTGGGTTATTTAATACTCCTTGGTTCCTAGAATTTGACTTATCAACAATGGAAGTAACAAAAATTGTTGTCTAGGTTCGGTTGCCTAAATTCCCACTTCCCTATTGGCACCATCAAGTTCTTGAAGACATCAAAAACACACTTTGTTTTTTTTTTTTTTTTTATCAAAACATATAATGACAAAATAGCAAAGGGGACTATCACATACACATGCATTTATGTGGATATCAACCTCAGCAAGGGGTTGCTAGACCGTTTCTAGATGAACAATCGACACTTCCAATGGACACAAAGTCTAGATTATGAAAACATGACCTTTAGGTGCCATGTAAGTAATCAATCCAGACATTTACAAGATAGTTGTCCTCTAGCCAAAAAACCATTAAATGAGAGGAAAGGTGTAACAACCCCAACTTGATTATCCATCTAAATAAATTAAACCAAGGTCATCAGACACATATTCCAATTTCAAGTAGGGGATAAACATTATAGTGGGTATCACTTGTGGTTTATTATTGGCTATGGAAATTGGCATCGATATTGGCAAGGAAAATGACAAAAAAAGAAAATTATTTAAAAGAAATAAAGGAAGATGGGAGAAAAGGAATATGGAGAGACAATAAGACAAGAATATACATGCTAGGGAAAATGAAGGAAAATGAAACAAAAGGAGAAGGAGAGCATTCTATGCCTCTCTTAGAACTCTTAGCTAAACTTACTCACACTTACACTTTTACACACTTACACTTTTAGAGCATTCTAGCATTCACTTGGACATAGAGGCATTATCACATGGACTAATTTTCCATGAATTTTCCAACAACAAAAAAAAAAATATTCACCGACTTCCATTTTTTCTAAAAATGATTCACCAATATTTTACTATATAAAATTATTGTGCCTTAAAAATCGGCAACATTATATGGAGACTATATAAAATCGTTATAAATTTGAATACTTTTATAAATTATATCAATAAACATTTTATAGTTTGCATATTAGGGACTAGTGAGATTTGCCAATGTTTTTAAACTTTAAGATAATTTTCCAACCTTAAAATTTTCATGATTCCCAGTAGCACTGTAATGCCCCACTTAAATCTTATCCTACAAATTTTGTTAAATGTTTACATTATCTAAAAATATTGAGAAATATAGGTCTAATATAAAATTCATGATTTCCATTATTTAAATTCTCCACTTACCTTCTCAAATTGAATAGTTGGTAGAATTTGGTCTCCTTCCATTATTTCAAAATGTATGTATTCATTTCACATTACCCAATGTACCCTCACATTTATTAAGGAGAAGACATGGTCCTCTCCATGTAATTACATTTCACATTCCTCAATGTACCCTCACATTTATTAGGGAGAAGACATAGTCCTCTCCAACTCACTATCAATATATATATTCATTTCACATTCCCCAATGTACCCTCACATTTATTAAGGAGAAGACATGGTCCTCTCCATGTAATTACATTTCACATTCCCCAATGTACCCTCACATTTTATTGGGAGAAGACATAGTCCTCTCCAACTCATTATCAATAAATATATTCATTTCACATTACCCAATGTACCCTCACATTTATTAAGGAGAAGACATGGTCCTCTCCATGTAATTACATCTCACATTTCCAAATGTACTCCTAGCTTACTTGAGAAAAGAGAAGTCAACTATAAGGATGGGTGAGAAGTTAATGACATTAATGAGAGGTGGTTGAGATGGAGAA
>APFE031249269.1:0-16456 GCA_000404065.3 Pinus taeda
TTAATGTCATGTTAAAATCATCATATTCTAAAATTTTAAATTTATGTTTAATTTAAAAAAATTCTAAAAATTTAATAGGAATTAAAAAGTCGGAGGAAAGTTGTAATCATCTGGAATGCAAAAGTATTCCATCAATAAATATTTTAATATTAACATAGGTAAATATTTTAATATTAACCTAGTTACACTATAGTATTGATATAATCTTGAAATGTGAGTTTGAAATTATGTAGTTCTACTACCATGAGTTGTTAATGTTTTTATTTTTTAATGATATATTTTTTTTCGAAAGCTAGTAAAGATTTTTTTGAAATGATAATTTTATTTGTGAACTTTTGGAATGATAATTCTGAGTTCTATAATCTACGGTGTAAATGCTTTCAAAATTTATGGAAACGCTCAATTTATTTATATATTCAAAATCACATTTGAAAATTCAGTCTTGTCATGTCAAAATTTTGGACAGTTGAGCATCTTTTCCTTTTAAATGTATACGCGTTTAATTAACGCTGTCATGACGTGCAGAGCATCTTGTGGGGCCTACGTGTTACCTCCAATTGCGTGTGGGGCCTGTTTGCGTCTTACCTTTAGTTGAATGCGCGTGGGGTTTCAAAAATGCGTTGAAATTTGATGCTCCATGTCGGTTACTATGCTCTGTATTTTATAAAATAACTACGTATAAACCACAGGTGCATAAAATAACCTTGCATAAACTGCAGGTGAAGATTTAATATTTATAGCCAGTGTTTCCCTCGATCTCTCTGCGCTTTACAAGCCCTCACTTGTCTACACCTCTGCAAATTGCGTCCATAGTATCGAACCTTACTGCCTTTCATTTTTGTTTTCCAGTTCGCAATGGCTACATCCTCATCCTCCACGTCTGCCGCGGCTAATCCTAGCTACAAATCCTTCCAAATTTTCATAAACCATCGCGGGGTTGAAGTGAAGAAAACCTTCGCCAGATCTCTGTATCTTCGCCTCCGAGAGAAAGGACTGACGGCTTTTCTCGATGATGAGGAGATGCAAGTGGGATACGAAATTTCTTCTCAATTAGAGCACGTTATTAGAACCGCCTCTGTTCATGTGGCGATCCTTTCTCCTAGATATGCTGAGTCATGGTGGTGCCTGAACGAGCTCGTAATGATGTTACAGTCAAATGCTCCTGTAATACCAGTCTTTTACCGTGTCAGGCCCGCTGACGTCCGGTGGATGCTGGGCTTCTATGGTGAAGCCCTACAATCTCTTGAGAAGAAGGGGCGATATGATACAAACACTACTATGGAATGGAGAAAGGCTCTTCAGCGAGTTGCAAGCAATAGCGGTTTCGAGCTGGAGTCGTCCAGTGGGTGAGAACTCAACCTTCCGTATTGATATAGTTGTGTTTTATACTGATAAATAGACATAGGCGTTTGTTTCTCACTAGGCCTACTTCTTGTTTCTGAATAATTAGTGAGGAGTTGGAGCTGGAGCTGCTAGATAAGTTGGTTAAACGTCTGTCAGAAATGGTGCCAAAGCCAGACTTGCACGTGGCTGATTATCCAACAGGGTTGGATTTAAAGCTCAAAGAATTCGAAGTGCTGTTGCAGAAAGAGGAAAGCGGGAAACCTCAGATCTTGGGGATTGTAGGGTTAGGTGGCGTAGGAAAAACAACGTTAGCAAAATTTTTCTTCAATAGGAAAATATCAGATTATAGCAAATCCTGTTTTTTAGCTGACGTCAGAGATCATGCAAGTAAGGGGTCTTTACATTTGTTACAGGGTCAACTCCTTAAGACCTTGAATGAAAGGGATGAGCAGGTAAACAATGTTCATGAAGGTAAAAAGAAGCTGGGAGAGCCTCTGAAACGTTTTGACACTTTAATAGTGTTTGATGATGTTGATAATGTTGAGCAGGTGAATGCATTTTTGCCTGTCCAAACTGATAATCTCAATTCAGGGAGTTTAATATTGATTACATCTAGAGATAGGGGTGTTCTCAGAAGCTCAAGAGTTGAAGATTCATCTATTTATAAACTATCTGGGCTTGAAAAAAAGCACTCCCAAGAGCTCTTCTGTTTCTATGCCTTCAGCCAAGCTGATCCGCTTCCAGCGTTTCAGCATCTAGTAGATAAGTTTTTAGAATGTTGCCATGGATTGCCCTTATCTCTGAAAATAGTTGGGGCATTACTCTATAATAAAGAAATATCCGAGTGGGAAGACGAATTGGAGGTTTTTAAAGAAATACTTCCCAGTGACATACAGAAGACACTTTTTAGAAGTTATTGCTCACTCGATAAACAGGAAAAAGAGATATTCCTAGATATCGCGTGCTTTTTCATAGGTCAAAACAGAGATTCGGCCATAAGCATATGGAATGGATCAGATTGGAGAGGAAAGCGAGGATTTATAAATCTGCAGGACAAGTCTCTTGTAGAAGTGGACGACCGGAATTGTATACGTATGCACGACCACGTAAGGGACCTGGGAAGAGAGATCGCTGCTACTTCGTCGCCACCTCGTCTTTGGCACGCAAAAAGGGTTATTGATTATTTGTCACAACAATCATTTGTAAGTGTTTAGTCATTCTATTTTTTAAGATTATTCACTAAAAGCGTGGTACGAATTTTTGAACGACCCAGCCATAACATTCGCTTTTCAACTATGGACAGGAAATCACCGTGCGGGGAATTCGGCTGGTTGAAGGCGAATTTGGTGGCGATGATCTATGTGACATTATTGAGACTGAAAATGATGGCTGGAACCGCATTTTGAGGAGGTTGCAAATTCTTCATATTGAAGGCTCTCTCTTGAAACGCATCCTGACGAGGGTGAAGTTACCAAATCTATTGTGGCTCAGCTGGCAAGGATGTCCCCGCTCTTCCCTGCCTTCGTTGGTTACAATGAAGAAATTAAGGGTTCTACAAGTGTATAGAAGCAAATTGGAAACATTGTCGGTAAGTAGAAATTTGTTATGTTGATGTTTGTATGTTTAGAAATAAGGGTTCTACAAGTGTATAGAAGCAAATTGGAAACATTGTCGGTAAGTAGAAATTTGTTATGTTGATGTTTGTATGTTTAGAAATTTGTTAGGTTGACGTTTGTATGTTTAGTAGCTATTACTGTCCCACAAAATTTTCGTTTGAAAAGAATTCGTAAGGTTATGATAATGTGAATTATGATATTACTTGTGGTGGTAACGAGTGAACATTTTGCTTTTGCACGCACCTCTGCAGTTGCCAGCATCTTTGGAGGAGTTGCATGCAAGGCAATGTGTGAGGCTGAAAAGCATACCGGTCCCGGCGCAGGCGACGAAGCTCAGATTCCTAGATGTTTCTTGGTGCTTCGAGCTAGAAGAGTTGCCAAGTATGGAAACGCTTTTATGTTTGGAGGAGTTGCGGGCACAGGATTGTGACGGCCTGAAGAGCATATGGGGGTCGGCGCAGGCGACGAAGCTCAGATTCCTAAATGTTTCTCAGTGCTACCATTTAGAAGAGCTGCCAACTATGGAAACGTGTTTTTGTTTGGAGAAGTTGTGGGCACAAAACTGTAGGAGGCTGAAGAGCATACGGGGGTTGGCGCAGGCGACGAAGCTCAGATTCCTAGATGTTTCTGGGTGCTCCCATTTAGAAGAGCTGCCAACTATGGAAACGTTTTTATGTTTGGAGGAGTTGCAGGCACAGGGATGTGGGAACCTGAAGAGCATACGGGGTTCGGCGCAGGCGACGAAGCTCAGATTCCTAAATGTTTCTCAGTGCTACCATTTAGAAGAGCTGCCAACTATGGAAACGTTTTTATGTTTGGAGGAGTTGCGGGCACAAAACTGCAAGAGGCTGAAGAGCATACGGGGGTCGGTGCAGGCGACGAAGCTCAGATTCCTAGATGTTTCTGGGTGCTCCCATTTAGAAGAGCTGCCAACTATGGAAACGTTTTTATGTTTGGAGGAGTTGAAGGCACAGAAATGTGAGAGGCTGAAGAGCATACGGGGGTCGGCGCAGGCGACGAAGCTCAGATTCCTAGATGTTTCTGGGTGCTCCCATTTAGAAGAGCTGCCAACTATGGAAACGTTTTTATGTTTGGAGGAGTTGCAGGCACAGGGATGTGAGAGGCTGAAGAGCATACGGGGGTCGGCGCAGGCGACGAAGCTCAGATTCCTAGATGTTTCTGGGTGCTCCCATTTAGAAGAGCTGCCAACTATGGAAACGTTTTTATGTTTGGAGGAGTTGCAGGCACAGGGATGTGAGAGGCTGAAGAGCATACCGGGGTCGGCGCAGGCGACGAAGCTCAGATTCCTAAATGTTTCTCAGTGCTCCCATTTAGAAGAGCTGCCAACTATGGAAACCTTTATATGTTTGGAGGAGTTGCGGGCAAGCTTCTGTCGGAGGCTGAAGAGCATACGGGGGTCGGCGCAGGCGACGAAGCTGAGATCCCTAGATGTTTCTTGGTGCTCCGAGCTAGAAGACCTGCCAAGTATGGAAACGTTTTTATGTTTGGAGGAGTTGCGGGCACAGGGATGTAAGAGATTGAAGAGCATACGGGGGTCGGCGCAGTCGACGAAGTTGAGATCCCTAAATGTTTCTTGGTGCTCCAAGCTAGAAGAGCTGAGTATGGAAACGTTTTTATGTTTGGAGGAGTTGCAGGCACCCTACTGTGAGAGGCTGAAGAGCATACGGTGGTCGGCGCAGGCGAAGAAGCTCAGAATCCTAAATGTTTCTGGGCTCTCCCATTTAGAAGAGCTGCCAACTATGGAAACGTTTTTATGTTTGGAGGAGTTGCAGGCACGCTACTGTGAGAGGCTGAAGAGCATACGGTGGTCGGCGCAGGCGACGAAGCTCAGAATCCTATCTGTTTCTGGGTGCTCCCATTTAGAAGAGCTGCCAACTATGGAAACGTTTTTATGTTTGGAGAGGTTGCAAGCAGACCACTGTAAGAGGCTGAAGAGCATACGTGGGTTGGCGCAGGCGACGAAGCTGAGATTCCTAGATGTTTCTTGGTGCTCCGAGCTAGAAGACCTGCCAAGTATGGAAACGTTTTTATGTTTGGAGGAGTTGCGGGCACAGGGATGTAAGAGCCTGAAGAGCATACGGGGGTCTGCGCAGTCGACGAAGTTGAGATCCCTAAATGTTTCTTGGTGCTCCAAGCTAGAAGAGCTGAGTATGGAAACGTTTTTATGTTTGGAGGAGTTGCAGGCACCCTACTGTGAGAGGCTGAAGAGCATACGGTGGTCGGCGCAGGGTACAAAGCTTATATGGTTAAATGTTTCTGGATGCTCAGAGTTAAAAGAATTGCCAAGCATCGAAAGGTTGGTATCCTTGAAGGGGTTGTGGGCAGACGGATGTAAGAAGCTTAAGACTTTACAGGGGTTGGGGCAGACGACAAATCTTAAATACCTAATTATCTGTGGGTGCTCAGAGTTAGAAGAACTGCCAAGCATGGAAAGGTTGGTATCCTTGGAGGGGTTGTGGGCAGACGGATGTGTGAAGCTGAGGAGGATCCGGGGGTTGGAGCACGCGACAGAGCTTCAGGAAATGAGTGTTACAGGGTGCCTTGAGTTAGAAGAAGTGGAAGGCGTTGAAGATTTTACGTGGTTGGAAATGCTAGATGTCTCAAAATGTCCTAAATTACAATGCCCTGTGTGGGAGTAGGGGACCCGCTGAGTGGAGGATTGAAGTGATAATAATTAGATCAATGTAACAGACGGTCATAACACTTATAAATATGTTTTTATTTATGTTTTGTTTTTTTTCAATAATAGACACCCACCGCTGTCCGAGTGTATTCATTGTTAGACAATTATATTTACATCATGGTCCTCGTGCTTATTATAACAAGCATATTTACATGTTTTATGCGAGTACATGGTTTTAATAGTAATTTAATTGATACTGTAAAGAAATTTAATTTAATTTAATTATTGATTATTGTTAAAACTGTAAAGTAATTTAATTTAGAAAATTTTTAAAGAAATTCAATTAATTAGGTTAAAGAGGAGGTAGTTTAAATTTTATTGTTGTGTTTTATGGAAAATAATTTTTAATATGGTCTATTTTTGACTGAACATTTAAATTAAGTATTAAAAGTAAAATGATAAATTAAAATTTTAAAATAATTATATTTAAATTAAAAATATATATTTAATATTTTATTTACGTTATATGGCACCAATTTAAAGAGATTATTAATGGTTTAGTTTTCAGCATGTTACTCTTTTTTATAATGGTTAAATTCAAGCTAGTGTAAATTACTTTTTAACAAAATATAACACCCTTATAATTTGGTTAACAAATTAATTTTGGAAGTAACATTTATTTTGAAAAATTGCAAAGAATAAAAAATTAAATGTAATAAATTCATAAATGTAAAGATATATTTTACACATAAATAAATTATAACAAAATTTAAAACTCATAATAAATCAATTAAATTTTATATATTTAATAATTAAATATAATATTAATTAATCATTTATCATTAATAATGTATTAATATAATTATATATATTAAATGTCCTCTATTTTTGTTTTATAAACATTTTATTTTTATTATGTCTAAATAAAGGATTCCAATTTGTTTGCTATGATTTGATATAGTTATTTTTTATAACTGGCCATAACCTAAGGAAACTTATTATACTTAATATCACCATCAAAGTAATTTAATTTTCAATTATATTTTATAATTATTTTTAAAAAGAACAGGGCATGTTCTTGAGAGTGAAGGAATCTAAATATAAAGAAATATAATTCTATTTTATATATTTATTGGCTTGTTTTTTTGTTTTCTTTAAAGTGTTGAAAGATAAAAGACATGTTAACAAGAATCAAAACGTAAATTATATATTGAGACAACTTATTTCATAAAATAGGTTGATTATAGTAAGTGAAGTTTTAAGGACCATAAATATAGTATCTTAAGCAAAATTACAAAGCATAAAAGAGGCCAAAATATTTATAAAGAAAATACTTCATTCCAAAAGACCAAATAGAATTAAGTAAATCGGAAAAATTAAAGAAACTAAGAAAGAAGGAAAACAAACAATAATTAGGAACTAAAAAGTTATTATTAGAGATACAAATACTAAAGGTAAAAAATAAATAGGAATTTGGTATACTTGAGATCCTCTTCATGGTGTTCCATGGAATAAATGGCATATATTAATTTATATTTTGAGTGAAATTAGTATTGTATTATTGTTTGAAGCTTGTAAGCATGAAAAATATAAGGTTCTTAACCTTGAAGGATTTGTATTGTGATTGATATTGAATATCAAATCCTTCATAAAGGGATTGGAGGCATATGCTTGTTACATAAAATGAACATTTCTTCTCACATTTGACTTATAATAAATACATTCTCAATCAATACATTTGGAGGGAGATTTAAGATTTTAATGCCAACAATATTTATATAACAATCTATTACTTCTTGCCCATCAAATTCTATTTCTATAAGAAAAACAACCTAGATAAAAATTGTCCCTACAAACATAGAACAAGGTATTTACAATATGAGAATTAAAGATACTATCCCATTGCTAAGAGGCTTTAATGTTGTAACTCAGCTAATTAAGTTATTTTTCTAAACAATAATTCCAATCCTAATCTTCTCTAGCTAGATGAGGACCTTGCTTTAGCTAATAGGTGCAAAAAACTATGAAGCTCTGACTAAGAATTTATTTGGTACTGAACTAATTGAGCTTTATAGTTCTCAATATCTAATAATTTGCAATGGTCTAATGAGATGGTAAATTTCTAACTAGATGATTTGTATCCATGAACTAGGTAGTAGTGTCATGGACTATGTGATATGCCCATGCATATACAAATAAATAGTAACTTTTAACCTTTTAAATGAGCATGAGTCTAACTTCAACCATCGACCTTTGGCTTGAACTTTCAACTTTATCCTGCACAAAATCTCCATTGCACAAAATCTCCATTGATGAAAACTTTGATAACTAAAGTACTTTCCTTTTAAACAAAAAATAATGTTAATTTTTCTTGAAACACTTAAATAATGAATTAAATGTCATATTGTATAAGAACAATATTGAAAACCTCTCTCATAATTTTATGACAACCATCTCTACTTCCATTAACAAATTATCTATTGAGGTGTTATGTAAAAAGAAAAATAGAATAGCCAATCATTGGTATGTCAATGAGTGTAAAAGTGCTAGAGAAGCTATTAGGGATGTCTCTAATGGTTCGCTAAAATCAGATGAGATAAAAAAGATACAAAGCCTTAATTAAAAAGAAAAAAAAAAGGCACTACATAAACATAAAACAATAGAAGCTTCTGCACTTATCAAAGTTAGATCTTAAAAGATTATAGAGTAAATTTTGACTTTTAAAATTAAAGAGAATAGTATGATTCCTCTGAATGACTTGAACTCTTGCCTAAAAAACCTTTCTAAATCCCATTTGGCTATGGAAAACATTCTAAATGTTTCTATTAGGATGAAGTTGTCATAAAATATATAAAGTTTGGGGTTAAGCACTTGCAAAAGGAAATATAAGATTCACATCAAAAGTTACCAAGCCAATATCTTAAAAATTGGAGGGCCCTGTCCTTATTCATCACATACAAAATCCATTCAATTTGGTAGTCAAGTAGGGTTTTCCTAAACCTAGAACTCAAAACCTCATTGTTCCTAATTTTAAAAGTGGAGATAAAAGTAATCCCTCTAATTACATGATCATTATGATTAGCCCCAAATTCATTCATATTTAACATTGTTTGGTTTTATCAAGCTCCTCATTCAGTGAATAAGCTCTGGGAAGTATTTTTTGACAATTTTAGTGGCATTCATCAATTCCTTTGGCGTCTTGGCCGTATTGGTCTTGTTTTCTTATGCACAAATTATCATATCAATATTTAGTTCCTTATTATAGTGGTGGAGTCTTTTCTTAAGCATTTTGAAACTAGGGTCTCATAGAGGTGTGGAAGGCTTCAGTTTTGAAACTCCATTTTTCCACTCAGTTGTCTTAGCCTTTGAAACTTCTTCATAGAAAAGTAATCCATGGTTTGAACTTTCATTATATCTCATCTATCTTGCCATTCCTCTTTGGTGCTTTTGGTTCTCAATTTGGGGCTATACTTGTAGAAAGTTGAAGCTTCTTTGGTCGTGTCTTTGTCTTAGTGTTGGGATATCTCTTTTGTGTTATCTAGGATTACCTTTTTATTTTGTGGATTATAGTCACCCCTGTCTCATATCTTTTCTTGATTCTTGTGTTAGATAGTCACCTTGCCTCCCGTATTGTTTTAGATGATTATGAAAGGGCGGGGATACGCTTCAAACTCATCCCTACAAAAGTTTGGTCCTTAGTTTTCTCTCTGTGAGTCTTGGGTTGACATTTGTTTGAAGGTGAGCGGTCTTTGTGCTATCTTAGGTGGACTGGCTAAATGTTCTCTTTCTTAGGTTTGCATTGTCCACTGTTCTTTTTTGTGTAGTATGTCATCCTCCTTTCTTTGAACCTCGGTCCTATACTCATTCTTGTTGGAGAATTATGCCTTAGTGAGGAGGTTCAAGTGGTAGGAGGGGTTGTAGTAATGCTAGAATTCCATCTCCCTGTCAAGCCCATATGATAGCGTATCATTTTATTGATATTTACTACGAAAATACCCCACCAATGATCCAAAGTGAAATTGGGGAAATTGAGAGCAGATCAAGAATTGAATGATGGTTCATAGCAGATGCAGAAGAAGAGAAATATGGTGGCAGATGAGTTTTCAACATGAGCAACACGAGAATGAAGATTACAATATATATGCTACCAATAAACCATTGTTGGAAACTCAAGAACATTATGGGAAAAGTATTAGTTGAACAATCAGAAGAGAAATGGGAAATATTGTTAAATATGGATGAAGTGCAAAAACAAATTAGAAGGTTAGTAAACAAAGTCACAATGATGCAAAGATTCTAACCAACATGGAATTCATGGAATTCACAGAATTTGAAGAGGAGACAGGACCACTGGATAGAATCTAGGTGAACTCTCCTATTACATAGAAGTTATCCATGATATTTGTTGTTATGTATGTTAGTCATATCTTGTTAAAATCAATGATCAAGAAGGTTATCAAGTCTTTGGAGTAGGATGTAGAATGTTTAGAAGATAATATTTGTTAGGATTTATAATAAGTTTTAAACATTTTACGTGGACAAAAGCAGTAATGCTATGATATTGGTCTAGTTTCCCCTATGCTAGAGTAGTCAACATGACAAGACTATCATTAGGGGAATTTTGAGGTCTAAAATTGGCTTCGTAAGGAAAATAATAAATAATAGTTAAAATAGTGATAGAAGAGATGGATTTTTAAAGAAAAAGAAAGAAAACTATTTTTTTATTTGTATTTTCGACTTGTCTCCTTACAAGTTTACTCAAATATCGAGTATAGGTACCCATTGGATGTGTAGTTTTAATTCCGCATCCAATAGGTACCTACACTTGATCTTTGAGTAAACCTATAAAAAGATAAGCCAAAAACACAAATTAAAAAAAAAAAATTGTCTTCTTTTCCCTCCCAAATATTTTACACTAAGGACAACATCATTATCTTAATTTTTACTGATTTTTTTTTTTAAATTAAAGATTTTTAATCATTTTTTATTCAAATGCTCATTTTTACCTTAAAATTTCACCAATAATTGTTTAATATTTTTTATATGATTTAATATAATCTATCCAATTTATAAAATTAACAATATCATAAATTACAATTTTTACACAATAAGCTATTAAAAAATGTAAATACAATTTTATTTTTTACCTACAATATAAAAATATCAATATTTATATTTTAGGCCTTTTTAACGCCCTAAGGTAAGAAGAAAAAAACTTTCATTTCATATCTTTGTAATTTGGTAGAAAAATACTTATAATCAAAACTTAATTAAAGGATATTAAAAAATGCAAATACAATATTTTTTTACCTACAATATAAAAATGTCAATATTTATATTTTAGGCCTTTTTAACGCCCTAAGGTAAGAAGAAAAAAACTTTCATTTCATATCTTTGTAATTTGGTAGAAAAATACTTATAATCAAAACTTAACTTAATTAAAGGTGGATTACAAATAGATTTTTTAAAATTATCATGGACAAACGTAACTTCAAAGATTAACTAAACTATTTTCTAATGTTTCCTATAACATTGAAAAAGGTTCCAAAAAAAATTATGAGAACTTCATTTTTAAAGAAATATCTTGATTTGGGAAGTTTGATAAGTATGTATTTATATAACATGGATTCAGGCTTTGCATGTTAATAAGTTTTAAGGAAATGATGATGAATTTTAATATATAGAAATAATTTATTATTTATTAAAGTATATTAGAAATAATTTATTTATTTATTAAAGCTTTTATATGGAAGATCAAATTCTAAAAAATCGATAAAATATCTATTATTATTATATAATTTTTCTTTATAATGTGATTTAGATGAATATAATTATTACAAAGATTTTGGTTGATGATAACATTGTGACATAGTTAGATATTAGAAACCAATGAGGGGTGGGATATAGTATTTTTCTATGATACCACACAACTTCACTTATTGATAATATTAGGGAGATTATGCTTATTGATGTCTTTGGTCTCCCCGATTTGGAAAAGGTGGAGATTGGCAAATAAAATATTGAATCGACCTAAGGGGGTTCTCCTCGACCCTCCTTGGAAGTGTCACCCTTGGACCATGTCAAGTCTTGAGTTTCTAATGCTCAACTTGCCAATGAATTTTCCAACTTCTCTCCACATGTCAACAAGTGTCTTGTACCCCATTTACATCTTGACAACCCTTGTCCAGAAGCTCCACTAGCTCACGAGACCACTCACCTTGTATGTCCTTGGGTCATTCCTAAGAATGCTATGATTCTAGGTTTTCCCTAGTATCATCAACCTTTAGGAATAAGGAAATTCAGTTTTCCATGGCATGGCCCCTTCATGGTGTGCCATATGGTACCTCCACTCATCCATGAGTTAATGTATGGAAATTCTTGGACTGTGCCCGACAATGGGCACACCTTGACGTGACCTATCAGACTAAGTTACGCTTGTACATATTGTACATAGGAGCGTGTGATGATTTATCTCTTTTTTGGTTTGATGTGTGATGCAAGCTCTTCTTTAGTACATCATATATGCAAAAAAAATAAAATTATGAAAATAATATATATATATATATACCTCATCCATGTTTTATCTCTTTCATTATGTGATTTAACCATGGTTCTACACATTCTGGATGGTTTTTATAGGACAGGGTAGCTTTTTATTGTGACATATGTTGGACCTTAGGTGTGTTTTTCTAAATTGGAATATACGGGTAATTCCCATATCGCCATCTCCAATGCATGATTAACCGTGAGTGCCATCATTATGCCTTAGATCTGAACCTGTCAAAATGTGACGTTAGCCACTTTCTCTTCTATGCATGTCGTAATTTGACAGTAGAGCCTTCTTATACATGGATATCCTAGTTTAGCACCTTCTTGCCCTCTTATTGTTCATGCAGTGTCATTTTTATTCTCTTTTGGAATCCCTCCTTTTGATCTGCCATGGCTTAGAATCTAGGCCTCATGTCCTCTTCTTTGTCCTATCTTTGGCCTTATCCCGAGAGGATTCCATGCTTTATCCCTCATGATTGCCACATTCTATCATCCTATTTGTGCATGATGAGGCTTGGTTTCGTAATTCCATCGTCATCATCTACGTTTCCTATTATTCACTTTCACTTGGTGTTTTACCCTTTCTTGGAGGAACCATTATGATGAGTGGTTTTATTAAGCCAGTCTCTTTGTCTCCTTATGCTTTGCGTGGTTCCATCATAGCGACACTAGCTGCTACCTTTTATACCACTTGTTCCTCTAGGACGAGCTTCCTTAGTGTCCTTCTTATGCTTGTGAAATATTGAATGACACCGAGCTCCTTTTTACCTTGTTTTTATCCTCATTAATTATTGAAAACACTAAGCTAATTTTGGTCTCTTTTCATTACTCGTTAAACTTATGAAAATCCTGAGCTTATTTTTCCATCTTTTCATGCTCGTAAAATATAAAAGAAAATTTCGAGTTCTTTCTATCCTTTCTTATATTTTAAGTAAATTGAAAGTCAATGAGCGATCTCTTTACCATTCTCAAAGCTTGTTAAACCATGAGAAGGGTATGAGTGTAATTTTATCTCTTTTTTGACATCATTAAAACTTACGAAAAAAGGAACCTAGTGAACATACTTATCTTCTCTTTCGTGCTCATTAAACCATGAAGGAGACTAAAAGGAGAAAATGGGAAGGGAAAATTCATTTATGTTAGTTATCAAAATGGCAGTGTCATTCACGACACCCTCGAACATGCCACCTTTCTACATCATTATATTACAGTTGGCTTTTAGCTTGCCTAAGAGTCGTACCATACATATGAGTCTGTATACTCCTCTGGCTAGTTACTTTTCCAGTAACTATGGAGCGTGCTTCAATGCCTCTTGTGTTGTTTCATGATATTATGTGGTGATCATTAGTCATGCTTCCAAGTCACTCTTTTTTCATGCTGGTACATTTTCAAGGGAAGTCTCATCCTATGTCGACCATTTGCAGTTGCTTGTTGAACTTTTTGTGTTATCCATCCCCGTGTCAATTGTACTTCATCACTTCATGAATGCATCCATTTACCACATCTCTCAGTGTGTTCCATTTTGATTGATGGGGGATACATCAAGCCCCTCCTTCGATGAATATTCTCTTGTCGACTTTACTACATCTCTCAGTCTGTTCCATTTTGATTGATGGGGGATACATCAAGCCCCTCCTTCGACGAATCTTCTCTTGTCGACTTCACTACATCTCTAAGTCTGTTCCATTTTGATTGATGGGGGATACATCAAACCCCTCCTTCGACGAATATTCTCTTGTCGACTTCAACTCATTATCCAAGAGCTTGATATAGTAACTAGTAGTACCTTGGAGCTTGCAGACCTCAATGGTAGGTTCCCTTGCAATTGAAAATGGGTTTACATCATTAACTCTAGATCGTTGAGTTCATGAGTGTTTGGCATCAGTTAATCTATTCACACTTAGTGGATTGTACTAGGTACCTTGGGGTCCATTTTCATTATTGGTGGGTCTCCTCTTGTCTGTCAACGGTACACCTCATTGACAAACAATCAGACGATTTCTACCATGCTAGACATCAACACATCTATTTACATGTTGTTGATTCGTACCATTAGGGTTATGTAGAAGACCCTTGGTTAGGGACATCTCACTCTTATATGTCATCCTTCCTAGGTTGCGTTGGAGTTATGTATTCATTATGTACTTTGAGGACTACCCTGGGACACCTCCTATCTATTATGTGTCCATAGTCCTATTGATGTATATTGTGAAATAGATATATTTGTTGGTGGCTATGATCTTTCTGATGTTTCACACGAATCCACTATGTATTGTCCATGGCCATGTCTTATCATTTCATGTCAAGTATTTAGTATCTCTTTATGACTGAGCATGGGTATGCCTACCTTGGGGGTCTTATCAGCATATTTGAGACTTCACCACTTGATTTCCTTCGATCTAACTTCACATTTTTTGCTCATCCAACTTCACATTCTTGGCTCCTTCCTCCCATTTTGAGCTTTAAGTTTTGTTGTAATGCATTTTTACCATCGGTTTCTCTTTCGAACTCATGCATTAGGGGTCATATGTTATAACCCTATTTTCCACTCCATTATAGTGGGAGAAACCCAATTTCAACTTACCTTGGTTTCTGGCTAAAATTCATCTCCTTTCACCTTTTATTTTACTTATGTGAGATTTATTCCATGTTAAAAGGGTGAAATTACATGATTGAGTTATTTATCATAATCATTTTGTCATAATTTTATAATTATGAGACTATAATTATTTCATAATTGAGACAATTGAGAAAAAACTCATAATTGTGAAAAATGTTTCTAGAGTTTTGTGGAGGTGGGAATTTGCATGCCTAAGTCAACAAAGGAGATGTAGCTTGGATTGGGGCTCTTTAATAGCCCAAGATGTTTGGGATAGCTACCCTCGATGAGTTTAACGATTCCATTAGCAGTGGATCCTTTCTTCCGAAGAAGGATTGAATCCAAAAAAGAAGACTAATACTAATCCTATTCTATACTAAAATTATCCTACAATAACATAAATTATCTTTATCGTAAATTATATTACGATAGTTAAATCAAATTTCAATAAGTGAAACGTAACAACCTTGATTCAATATAAACAAACAACAAGAGATATCACTTTAGTGTAAGTAAATAACGTATAAAGAATACTAATTTATATATTTATTTGTAAATTAGGATTAGAATAATTAATTCAATTATTAATGTTACAAGGTTAAAATATCATACAATATTTACAACATTATGATACTGTAATAAAACAAGGCTAGAGCGTACTATAACTAGTTCTAAAAGAAAGAATAATAATATTCTAAACTAGTTGCAAAGTACATTCCAAAATGAAAGCTAAAATATGTTCCTAATTTAAAAATAAAATTCACTTCTTAATGTGACTAATATCAGAACAAGTAACAGTGACAATCCAAGAAACTTATTCTAGAAGATAAACACAATATTACTATGTTTTCTTTCAGGTTTTTTCATTAAGGAAGGATATAAAAACAATTATGTAATCTAATTTTTTCTAACTCTTGCTTTTCCAAGACTTAAACAAAATGTCCTTGTATCATTGATGCTTCCAGCAAACAGAGAATTACAATATGCAGAGGAAAATGTAGGCTTTAACCCTATACAAAAATTACCTGCATACGAATTCTAAAACACAAAAAATAAACAATGCGAGAGCATAACTCATAAAACACATATACACAGAGATTTTCCCTGGAACCCAAAACCGGGACTACTAGCTTGATTTTTCATTATGTTCCTTTCAATGTTACAATACATATTTATACATGCCGAAGCATCCAATACCATGGACCGAAAAACCTTCGCGTCCAAAACCATGGACCGAAAACCATCGTGTCCAAAACCATGTGCGAAAAACATGCACAAAACCATAGGTAGGTCAGCCCAACCTAATATATAGTCCAAAACCCCCATAGAGTGGGGTTAACTGCATCCCTCAAACCCCTTGTGACTCCTCCCCGCTACGTAATCGGCGCAACGAAGGGGGGCTCCCCCCCCCTTCTAACCCCCCGGTTAACTACATGGGCTAGTAGTGGAAAGAATATAATGTAGGTTTTAACCCCGTACAGAAATTACCTGCATACGAATTCTAAATCACAGGAAAAATAAAAATGCGAGAGCATAACAACATAAAACACACATACACAGAGATTTCCCACTGGATCCCAAAACCGGGACTACCAGCTTGATTTTTCATTATGTTCCTTTCAATGTTACAATACATATTTATACATGCTGAATCATCCAATACCACGGACCGAAAACCATCGCGTCCAAACCATGGACCGAAAA
>APFE031249277.1:615-35787 GCA_000404065.3 Pinus taeda
ATAATAATAATAGTGGGCTTCTATGGGGCACAATAGTAACAATATGGGCACTACATGGGTACATCAATATAATAAGTGGGTTGTACTAATAACAATACGGGGTTACACTAGTAGTATAGGGGCCTAACACAACCCAACAACAACACCTCCTTAAAGTCATCCTAGGGAGCTCGACAATGAAATCGTTAAGCTACGCATCTATTATTACAACAAATCCAAGGGAGAATTATTTACAGTGCCACAAAGAGGATAAAGATAAGAACCACTATGGAAGAAGAATTTGCTCAAGGAATCCCAAAGTATAGGATAGTCTAGAGTATAGATGGGAAGAGAAACCAAAAGGCTACAATAGACATAACCTCAGTACTATGAGATATGGTTACGATAAATAAAGCTACCAACCATACTTCTCCATATAAATGGATAAATTGAAGCAAAAGGTGTAGTCGCTGCAACAACAATTCAAAGACAAGAGGCAACGATTGGATCCAGATAGTTAGAAAGGATTGGAAACACAATGTATACAATTATCATAACATGTCATGGATCAATAAGGAAAACAAATAGTGCAACTCAAGGATGCTCATCTTAATGAGCTAAAGAACCTGAATGAAAGTCATGCATAGGAAGAATGAAATTATTGAACAACCACAAAGGACTCAAATCAAACTCTGTGTATTGAAATCCGTGGTGATTATAATCAATACTAAATTTTAAATAACACAAATTTCCTTTATATAAAAATTACAAAAAGTTTAAGATTGCATCTCGTAGATGGAATAAGTAACCCTCGAGATCAATGTTGAATCATAAACCCATAGGAAAGGCATCAAATCCCTCGAATAAATTATTCAGTGGAAAAACGAGCACGTGGATGCTCTATATTCATTTCCACGATTAAAAAAGGAGTAGAAAAGGAGGGATTGATCTTTGATTAATGTTTGGAAATTAGAACATGAAGAAGCCAAAGAAATGTTAACCAAAACCATGGAATTAGGTAGAAGGATGTGGGATGTGGCCATGAAAATGATAGAGGAATGGGAACTCAAAGCTTTTGAATCCTATCCAGCTTCACCTCCATCATACGTATACTTCATGAAATATCTAAAGTCCAAGCCACGACACTTCTCGAGATTGAACAAATCCAAACAAAGTGAATAATCAATCGAAAAGTTCATTGTCATTCCCACCAGAGAGGCTACATAACTATACTGCTACAATATCGAAAAAGAGAAATATATGCAGAGAGTAGTACACCAGACATTGAAGGGAAGGTGACAATTATAGAAGATGGAAGACCCTAGAACTTCTAAAATCCTAGGCATCCATACTTCCTCGAAGGTGCTTTGACAATAAGATTTGGTAAAGACGTTCTAATATTTCCACTACACTGAATGTGTTACTCGCTGAAGGCCCTTTTGTAACTATTTAGTAAAAACATAAATAGAAAATCCCTCCTGAGGTAAAGAGAAGAAGGGAGAGGGGATACAATTATAAGACTCAAAGCCTCTATTGAAGGCCCATTTTTGCAATATTTTTTAATGAAGGCCTTGTTCTACTAATTAATATTTCACTTGTCCAAGAGATATGTATATCATTCCTACATGGTAAATTATTTATATTGCAATTCTTGAGTCTTGTATATTGGCATAAATTTATGAGAAATTTGGGGCTCATATAAAATTTAATCAATATTGTTGGCTTTTGTTTTCCTGTGGTTGTAGATTAGATAGATATTTTGACAAGTCTACAATAATTTTCCACTTTGGTTATATTTAATCAAATAATTTAATTAATGTTTTCTTTTGTATAATAATAAATCTCTTTAATCCTCAATGAATCATCATTAGAATTAAATCAAATAAGTAAATAAATAAACATTGCTAATAGTAGATGGAATACACAAGACATAAAAAGATTCATCACCCTCAAAAGTGAAATTATGCCCACATGCCATTCAAAGGTAACTATCCCAAACAAAAGCGAGTCTAATTTGGGTGTATGATTGGGTTTCCTCCCTTGGTTGACGACATCCTAACCACAATAAGATTTTACTCATCGACAAAAACCTATAAAAACCTATTAAAACATAAACCAATGTGACAATTAACCTCCAACAATTACATTTTATATGTATAGATATGCAAAAGTGAAACTATGTGTTTGGAAACCTATAATGACTTATTAAAAGCATAAAACAATGTAACAATTCCCCTCCAACAAATAGATGTTAAGATTTATTTTCTACATGTGCTCAACATGACTCATAACTTATTTAGTGCATTTTGAGTTAGCATAAGTTTTTTGAATTGGTGAATGCAAACGATATTATCATTATTATTAACTAGAAATTTTTTTGTTAGAATATTTTTATGATTTAAAAAATTATTTTTTTATGTTCTTTTGACATTGAACAAATTTCCATCAAAAATTGGTAAAGGGTATATGTTTTATGTAATAAAATAATGAAGACAAAATAATGAAATTATCACCACCTAGCCACAAGTTATATGTTCTGGTCACCTTACTTATGTTTTTAATTGAAGGTGATAGAGTCATAAATCCTAATTCAATGTTGTGTGTATGAAGTGACAAATTATAGTTTAATTATCATTTTTTAATACATTTGTTCCTTTGTTTCCATTCATTGGAGCTAATGTCATTCATGATATTAGATTATGAATATTTTGTGAACTTGCTATTGGATGGTTTAAAAATAGCAGCAGGAATAAACTACATAGATAAAATAAACATTCACATAACATCCATATCAAACATGGTCATGTCATTGTGAATGCTATTGATATTTTGAATTGAATGATTCCATTCCATCATGCATCA
Organism: Pinus taeda; assembly: GCA_000404065.3. Lineage (NCBI taxonomy): Eukaryota > Viridiplantae > Streptophyta > Pinopsida > Pinales > Pinaceae > Pinus > Pinus taeda. Next base: position 3,457 of record APFE031249277.1, read on the forward strand.
AGAGGAGTAGAGAAATTGTCAAAAGCATAACGTACCTCCAATTAATGGGATGTTTCATTTGTTGTTAACCATAATGGGCACTCCCTATGGCATTATGATAATGCTCAAATAGACACCTTGATGAATTATAAACCACATGAGTAGATCAATGGTGTTGATTATAATAATGCGTTTAAAAACATTTCACAAGAATCTATGTCAACATTCATTCTTAGGAATGTGAGTATATTACAAAGATCTTCAAATAAAAGTAATTGCATAGCCATAATCTAGTGTCAAATGTAAATGGGTGTAATGTTTTCGAAAGCTAGAGTTTAGAAATTAGTCATTTGGTGCACTATTCAATGAGCTATTATTTCCTAATGGCATTTATTCATTTGAGTTGGAGCTTAGAAATTTAGTGCTTTGTCCAATAGACAAAATGGGGGATTTAAAACTAGTTCTATCTTAATAGTTGAATGTATTAATAAATTTGAACGTTTTCCAACATAAATGAAACAAAATAACAACATTAATACCTTGTGTATAAAGGTGAATTTTGTCGATCAATGTTCTCCATATTCAAATTATATTTCCAGGGGATCAATTTCAAATGTTATAGAAGGCGAGATACTACACTTTTCACCACTATATGTTAATGAATTTGGAGTTTCAATTGAGAAAGTCTTCATTTAATGTGATATATGTTACATATTAGAATGTTCTATATAGAAATGGCTTGCGAATCATGCAACTTAACCTTAGTGGAAAGCCTTAGATATCATATTTGATAGTTATTTCAATCATTTCTATATTGTAGAATATATAATTAAAATACCTATGCATTTAATATGTCAGTCCAAGACTCAAATTCTAGTAAGATATCATTGTATTATATATAGACATTATAGGTTCTATGCACTAGTTTACCAGTCCAAGAAAGAAAATTGCAATGCTAAATTATGTTCACACTTTGATGAATTATAGGACTCACCCTTAGAGAATGTAATGGAAATCACATATGTTAAATTTACTAAAATTTTAACCATTAAGAAATTAGGATAGCTTAAATTGAATTAAATGTTATGTTTTAATTGAAAATATTTTGAAAACAATCAACTCATATGGTCACAATGACCTTTATGAATTGAAAAATGAAAAATGAAAGGAATTAGAAATGCAGTTATTATGTTTGGGTGGGACCTACCTTGAAAAAATAAAATTTCTTGGAAACTAGCTACAGAGCACTAAAATAATGAGACACTATTTTCTTCATACTTATATAAGATATTTAACATGTTGTAATCTAACCTCAATTATACATTAAATCACAATAGTCATTATTAACATAATTATAATTATGCCATTATATCTATTAGTTCCTTACTCAATATTGGTAGGGGCTATGTATAATAAGAACTTCTACACTAATTATTACATGATGACAAGGATATATGTAATTAGTTAACAAAAAATAAATGAATCAAACAAAGTTGAGAATCAAAGACTCTTAAGTGGGGTACATAATGTTGTCTTATTCTCATGTATTAAAAAAAAAAAATTAAGCACTCTCTCCAGTAAAGGAGTAGAAAAAAATTTCTTGACTAATCAACATCGGTTTTCATCATTCAAGCACGCTCACAAGGAGAGAGGACTGTATCCAATAAAATCTTTTTAGGACTTATTCTCGTAGGGATTTACAACATAGTGGTTTATACTTCATCTTTACTTCATCCCATTAATGGCTTACTAATCAAGAATGAAACAAATTATGCGGTTTTATATCATCTAAGAATGGTTTGTGGCACCATACATTTATCATAAGCATTATGTTACCACAATTGACCAAAATTTATCCAACATCTTGTATCAGGTCCTTGTTTCTTTTTCTCCCACACTTCTTGTATTCCTTTTGCTGTCTAGGTGAATCCCTAAAATAATTTATGTTGATCCTTAAGTTGGAAGACCGTCAGGTTTGATGCAAATTTCCCTTGAAATTTATTATCTTTAAGCATGATAGGTGAAGAATATGGACATGCTAATCTAAAATGGTTTGAGGATCTATTCCTTTTAATTCCTCCATAATGGCAAAAAGGGTTATCTCATCAAGATCCATGTCTTTAAGTGAATCCTAAACAATAAATTCATTTAAATATGATATTTCTTATTCCTTTGGTTGTGACTTTTCTTATGGATTTTCTAAAGGCTTTCTCTTCCATGTTGCCAAATTTGATGTATTTCCATATTTTTTCAAGGCCTCCTTGATTGTTTGTTATTTTGGCAACACTTTTGAATAGATTCAAACTTGTTTATGGGATGAAGGTTCTCCTTAGATTACATTGCTTCTAATGGACACTTGTTCCTTCTTCTCGAGATAACTTTTTCAAAATCCCAGTCATCCTTTTAGCCAAAGTGTTCTAATGGTACCTCTTTTTGCATTAAACGGAAATCATGAAATAAGTGGCCATATTCATAACAATGCTTGCAATGAAATGATACATGCTCACAATCTAATGGTTTATTCTAGATATTATCATGATAATATATGTCAATCAAGGTAGGAAGACAATAATAAACGTTCATATAGACACAAATACATGTGTCAAAAGCATCTTTTCCCCTACTTGTTTCTTATGATATCTTGACAATGCTACCAACTGCATTACCATGAATTCCCTCTAGGGTTTCCTCCTACCAAACTCTCATGGGATAGGAAAAGGATGAGCCAAGATTTGAGCCGCAAGGAAATATTGTTTCTTTAGGTTGTATTTCTCCTACAAAAGCCACATGAATAACAATGCATTATTGAAGAAATAGGGTTGATTTTCAAATACTTTGGTTCTTTCCTCGATATTTTCAAAAACAATAATGAATAAGATTTTAGATCCTAGATCAATATTTATCTGTCCATTTTGTTTCCATTTATTTTTAATCCACCAAAATAGGGATTTTTCAAAAGGCCACATGCCAATAAATTTGGAGATTAGAGCATGATTTTTCATGAACTAAACATATTTATCAATTTTGTTGGGTTTCACCTTGAATTCAAGATCTTGAACATATTTTGGAAGGAAACGACCTAGGTTCCCACTCTATCAAAAAGCACCCAAAGGTGGATTCTCCCTTGTAGGGGATTCATTCATGATAGCATGATTGGATGCCCTTGATAATGATTGATGAAGTGTATTAGTGTGAGTTCTTATAGGCCCCAAAGCATGCCATATCCCATGTGTTGTAGCAGCTACAACCACCCTCTAAATTTTTGCCTTATCCTATTTTGGAGCCTCCCTACCAACCTTCACAACAGCTTTCCTTGCTTCGTCAAGTAGTCTAGCTTCAGTGCCTTTCTTGCTCAAAGGCAGCCTGTTGATCACAATTTGACATTTCCTCTTCACACGCTACTCACCTGGACTTGGTCCAGCTGTAGGCTAAGTAGCTTTCCAGTGAAATTTGCGCATTTCTGGAGGCGAACCAGCCTTCCCTCCAAGAATTGTGTAATTCCCTCTGACAGCCTGTTGGGCTCCAAGATTGCGCAATCTTGCCAGCCAACCCTCCCAGCAAGATTTGTGCAATTTTTCCCATCAACAACCTGTTCAGCCTAGGATTTGCATAAAACTAGGCAAGAGTTATCTTCTTAGCTTAGAAATTGTGCAAATATCCTGGGCAGCCAGCCTAGCTCCTAGCCACAAATGCACATTTTTCTCCAACAGTTAAGGATTCTCTTGCATGTGCAGCTGAGTTGACTGGTTCCCTCCAAGACTGAGCAAAACATGCTTGCATGCATGAGTTGCTTCTCCCAAAGCAGCATGCAAAGGCATCCCTTATTTTAGGGATCTATGTTTGGTAGTCAGAATTTACATGCAAGAAACAATTCAGAAACCTCCCTCCAAGTGTTGCTTCCCCTAGATTTGTGGCATGCGCGTCACAACCTTGATGTTATCAAAACTCATCAACTAGACATTGTAGAGCTCATTCCTCACATCAACCTTGTAGCTCTGATATCCCACATCACATCTAAGAGTATTTGGCACATTCAGCTCAGTTGTTTTGGGGTAAGCTGGCTTCCCATGCCTTGTGCTGCATTTCTGTCGCTTTTTGGGTTTTCACTTGTATGAGTAATTTTGCTTGATTTCTTTGAATACTTGCTATCCTTTACATGTATACTAGCTTGTCCTAGCTCTATTTCAAATTTTGCTGCTATCTCACTACTGTCGCATGCATGAAACTATTTTGCACAAACATTCGCCCAACTGACGAACGACCTCACCCACATGCATGTTGATATGTTTTCTCAAACCTCCATTCCTGTTTTGCATGAACTATTTATCACTTCTTCTATCACTTAGTGTCGCCATGCATTTCATCAACTTACTTGTTTTCAATTACCCATCGACGAGTTGGGCCAACCTTGGCCTGGTCTCTACCTTCACCAAGGCTTCATTGCGTAATCTAGAGAAGGAAGGCTCACCTTCCTCTCCAGATTTGCACATTCGGGCCCACCACTAGCCTCTTAGACTAAATTCTACATTTCTAGAGCTCATTGGCTGCTTGGCCCAAAAACTTGCGAAAATCTGTCCCTGGGCCAGGAGTCTGTCTTAGCTGGAATCATGCATTGCACAATCCTAGCAGCTAACGGCCTAACTGGATTGTGCATTTTGCAGTTCCAGTAGTCAGTCAAGTCTCCCAGCAGCCAAGGCTATGCCTTGTATAGTCTTGGTAGTCAGTCCCCCGACCTCCCAGCCAAAATTGTGCAAACTTCATGATCATTCACCCAGGTATGTTGCAAGTCAGTTCTCATGTTCATTTTTGTTTTTGGCTGACAGATTTCTTGCTATGAGTGTTGACGTGTCTCCAGGTATCGCAGGTGTTCATATGCCTCTCAGTAGTACAGGCGCAATGGTTTCCAAGAGAGCAGAGACGAAGACACTGTTTAGAGCATGCTTGGGGATGCAGTCAATCAAGTGTCCATGGGCTTACCTACTCATGAAGACATCAAGTTGTTCATGGACAAGGACATTAAGCAGCAGCATCACAGTGAGAAACATCATGAACAATAGCGAAAGGTAGCATATCAAATGCATCGAATGCAACAAATAAAGCAAACACATCGAATGCAAGAGGAAGGTTGTTGACAAAATAGAGGCGGAGAAAAGTTGCAAGATCAAGCAGATCCACTGATAATGAGAGCAACTTTGGAGACTGAAGCTATGAAGTGACAACATGACATGAAGATTGTGTGAAGGTATAAGATGGAACAAAGAAGGAGTTGCATTTGTTGAAGTAGCAACTCGGGAAAAACATGAATATGCATAGATAGTCCAATGAGTTGCAGCAAGAACAGGAACAACAATGGGCGCAACATGCACTCACGGATGAAATTGCGCCAATACAAGTGAAGGATCCATCCTAGCAGCTGACACAGAGCAAACATGGTGAGTAGTGTTGTTGATTGCATACAAAGGATCCAACATCATGCGTGTCATTGAGTGCACGCATGCAATCCAACCCATTCAGCGCACTCACCAAGGCAAAGACAAGAAGCAAGTCCAACTATGGTTGAACATGCACTTTGGCGAGTTGATACGCATGACCACCAACACACACTTGAATATCAACACAGACACCATGCATCAGTGTGTTTCCAGTTCAAATGTACCCAAGAAGACCATGCGCATGTTAGCAGATGAGTTGGAAGAAGAGGCCAAACCAATCCACTCGTTGTAATGGGGGCAAGAGTTCACTTCAGCAAAATGTCACCATGAGAAGCATGCACACCATCATGGATGACCAAGCTTGGCATCATGTCAACAACTTCACCATAACAAGAAAGTCAAAGAGTTGGTCTCACTACAGCGAACTGAGTGTTAGTAATGTCTTGCAAGGCTTGCTCAATCCATGTTGTCCCACATGAATACATGTGCATTGTAATGTTGAGTCATGTCGAGTGTAAGTCAAGTGTCAAGAGTTGGATGTAAATGTCATAGAGTAGGTTAAGAGTTATGAGGGTATTTGAACTGTCATAAAGGGGAATGTTAAGGATCACCCCACCCTTTGCTATAAATAGTCCCTCATAACTCATTGTATGTGCTTTTGGCTAGCCAAGCTTCTATTAAGACTATCTTGAAGAAGGCTTGGACAATATTGTAACGTGCCTTAGCTTCTCCACTGCATGGAGCTAGTACATCTCTTTGGAGGAGCAGGTGGACGTGGCTGTAACGTTCCACTAATGGGGCTAGCAGGTTTACATGGTGTATTGTATGATTGTGACTTACACTTCTTTTCTAATAAGAGCCACCACATTTTCATGCATATGTTGTTATTGTAGTTGGACTGTTCCAGTTTCCTTAATGATATATGTTGTTTGACTTACATACTTGTGTATGAACTTGTTTGTATGCAATTATATGAATCTTGTTGTTAATGTGTTGCACATGTTATTAATGTTGTCACCCTCCATGTCAAGTGCTCTGCCGGACATCATACATACCTTTCTCATGAACCTGGTTATATTAACTGTCACACTTGTCTTAGACTGATCCGTGAGTGTTGCTTGTGTTATCTTACCTTGTATGTTGTGATTGATGCATGCTTGTTGACTGCTCTGCCAGAAGTTATGCATTTCCTTTGCGTTGTGTGTTCCTAGCCGAGTTGGGACTGATCCCTTTCAATCTGGAACTCACCTTCACATTCCTCTCCCTTTGAAGTGTTGGAACCTCTCATGCTGATTCCTTGACTCACTGCATCAGTCACACCCTTGCTATTGATAGAGTTATCTTACTTGCCTCTGTGCGACATCGCGGTCAAGGCATTACCTTACAACCCATTGCTTGGACTCCTACACCAAACGGTCTGACGTCTAATTGGGACTTCTTACCGGGGAGATCCCCTTGACATGTTGGTGGGTCTAGCACTGTCAACACCATGAGACCACATTACGGTATGAGGTGATTTCACCCCTCACTGAAGAATTCCTCATTGTGTATAGAATCACAAGACCCGTAAGCACCAAATGCTAAAGCCTAAATCCTCACCTTTTATCAAAAGGTAAACACTCGAATATTTCCTCTATTTTTATCTTTAAGTGTGAGAATTCAATTTACATTATTTTCTTTTTTCAAAGGACATGGGGGTGAAATAGAAGTGATTGTTTGATCTATAGTCATGTTATGCCATGAAGTCAAGTAAGTGGGTCATTAAAGTTGTTTCAAATTTGGCAGGGAGAGGATCAATGAATAATCATCCGTGTACAATTAGGAACATTTTCCATGCGACTACATTAAAAATAGAAACCAGATAAACTAGTGGGATATATTCGACACTTATTATGGCAATATTTCAGTTTGGAATTGGGAATTTCAATCTCAGGCTTAAAGTGAAAGGTACTTTTGGGTGTGCGATGATATGTGGTTCCAACAATCTTGGTATTTTGAGTTACAAAATGTCCATACATAGCACTCTTTCCCTTGGCGTATTCACTTGTTAAGGTAACTTATTATTTTTATGGTTTCTTGGTATCCTCTTAGGGTGGTGGCCTCATGTATAAGGTCTTCAAGTGTCTCACTCTAGAATTGATGGACTCAATCTTGGCTACCAATGCGCGGTTGTCTTAACTCCAACATTCTTTCACTCGAAAGACATTTTCCTTTTTGGATCTGCCTTGGAGGGAGTGGTGAAGGGAAACTTCAACATCCCAAAGTCTGTCCAAATGCCAATATAGTTAGAAATGGTGAGGGAAAGAATGCATGCTCGAGTTCATAGAGGCACTATAGGAAGAGGGGGATCATGGACTAGGCAACTTTAGCATATTCTGAGATATGATCAAGGCTTTTCTTGAGACATCCCCTAACACACAGAAAGCTCCACTCATAATGATGAAACTAAGGAGATTCGTGGAAACTTGGTAAGTAGTGGCTTTGACACCTTAGAAGCACATGTCATGCCTCAAGTATATATGCACACTATATTAGGCCTCCTACACTAGATTGTTTTGTAGGAAATGAGAGAAACTAAGGTGGAACTCTTAGCAAGAATGGATAGGCAGGAAGAAAGGGCCTCAACCCTAACCAAGAAGCATGATTTGTGCCTATCAAAACTCCAGAAACTAGCCCAAGAGAAAAAGGAAGATGTTGAGGTAAAAGAAGATCCGGAAAAGCAACTAAATGACCCTCAAAATCCATATTTAGGGCCATAAAACATGCAGAATTACATCACTTGATGACCTTTATCATGCCACACTCCATAGTGCTGAGTTTTCTCCACAAAATGAGGGGACACACTAAATGTGATTCCATCCTTATAACAACAACAAGGTGTTCCAAAAAGCACACACAACTTCGGGACATCATGCTCCATAGTGTTGGGCTTTATCCACAATATGAGACGGGACACACTAAATCTGATGACCTCCTTATAACAAGGTATTCCAATATTATTTTTATATATATATATATATATATATATTATATAGTATATATATATATATATATATATATATATATATATATAATATAATATATATATATAATTATAATATATTAATTAATTAATTAATTTCAACGATGCACAAACATATATAGGTTCTTTAGAAAATCTTCACCATAGATGAAGGGATGGATAAGTTGGTCACCAGTTGTAAATCAATAATGGAGAAGTGAAAAAGTAGCACTGGTATGACCAAAGTTGTACATTGAGCACTTTGAAATTGGAATCTAGCCTATTCAATAACTTTTCGTTTAGTATTTATATTCTGATTACAGAGGGGCAGATCACTGAGATCAATTTTATTTCTTTAATATTTATATTCTTCACCACTATTTTTTATTATGGTAGATAACGTAGTAAGACCCATTATAGTTATTGTACATTAAATATGTCGAATCATATTTTACTTTAATAAGTGGCTAACATCATGATATTAATAATAAATTATTTATTAAATCTGGCTCGACAAAATTAACATAGAAACACTCAAACATCATCAAGGATTTGACATCTATATATATTAGAGTTAGTGCTAGATAAGAAGGTGAGAAATATATAACAAAGGAAACTCAATTATATTTGTGGATATGTTAAAGTGAACAATGTAACAATTCACCTCCAACGATCAAATATTGATATTTCTTTTTGACATGGTTTGAGCATGACCCATAATTTATTTACATCATTTCATGTTTTAACTTAAGTTTATTGAGTTGGTGAATGTAAAATATATTATTAGTCCCTGCCCTTCCGGGCTGGCAGGGACTATAGTAATCGGTTTGTGAAGCTAGCATTATTTTGGCATGATAACCAACAAATGTTATATAACTTAAAACAAAGTTCGCTGAAATGACACAAGAACCAACACGATATTTTATATTTTCTTATTATTTTAACCAATGAACGAATTTTTCATCTTATTTGGCCTCAAAACGAGGTATACGGGCAGGTATACTGGCACAAAAGTTAGGACAAGTACAAGTGATTAGAACATTTGACAGTTTCATGAAATAATGCTATGTTTGCATTAGCATTAATCCCCTAACATTTAATGTTAACTATACTTATGGTGTATAATATGTCAAACCATGGCTGCTGCCCTGCCGTGTCAAACAATCCTTGCGCTGCTGTGTCAACATTGTAATTTGCATGAGCAATGTTACTATCAAAGTAAGGAAGGAGGATGGTATAACTAGCAGCCCTTATGATACCTGTGTGTATTGAATATGAGCCATAACCACGAGGCTCTATGCAAAAGTCGAAGTAGAGGAATCTGCTGCTACTGGAGTTGCACCTGCCATCATATTTCAATGCATACATATTTCAATCATGCCGTGTGTTCTTTAAGCTCTATCAATAAAAACTGGTGTGTCTCTCTCGTTCAATCGAACTGTTTTACTTTCAGTTTCAGTTTTATCAGTCAAATCAATGCATACATATTTCAATCATGATGTGTGTTCTTTAAGCTCTATCAATAAAAACTCTAACTAAAAGCGTACCACGTTATTTTCTCTGTGCCTGCCAATAGGAAAAATGATTACTTGAGGTTTTGATGCAGGAGTAGACAGTAGCTTTAAGAACTTGTGCAACGCTCCAAATGCTCCAGATCGATGAGATTGGGATTCTTTAAATTGTCCATGGAATCTGAAATGCTCTCCTGATTTCTTCCGTCGGTCAGTTGGATATTGCTGAAATTCCCGTCCGAATCTGGAAGAATCTGGTAGCCTTTTAGCTTTATATATTTTAAAAAAGGCAGGTAACAAAATTCTTCTGGTAGTCCAAAAATACATATGAGAAAAGCAAGAAATTCTTACCAAGCATGCCTGAGATGTTGTCCGCACTGATACGATTCTTTTGGGCACGGCTGGCATCTGTTCGCTGGACCAATTGCTCAGCGCCTTGAACTTCTTGTTTGGTGCCTCGTCGTCATCTACCGCTCATTATTAACGTAAATGCAAATGCATTGGTTTTGAAATCCCCTCTTCCTTCCTTCCAGCAACAAGCCAATCATCATTTCCCTCGCTTGTTGATCATCATCCTGCATACTTGAAAGACAGATAGTTGTGCTACCAATTACCCCCATTGAACACACTGGAATGTACTACTGTGATGGGTGAATAAGACCCCCTTGAGTGCTTGCCTCCCTCCCTGCTGCTTTGTTAGTATTAAAAATTGTACAGATGGTAGGGAATTTGCTGTTATGCTAGTAGAAGAGCGAATGGAAAACTTGCTCTACTGTTACCTAAAATGCATTTGATGAATTTTTTAAGATCTATCAAGAACCATGCATAGACAAAACCATTCATGAACAGAACTTGAGGACTATAAACTAGGCTACACCCTTGATTATGCTACACTGAGCCATGAGGGGTAGAACTAAGCCTGTCCTGCTACCTACCCTCCCTGCCCTGTTCTCGCTCCGTCCTGTGCACTGACGAGGAAATAGTTAAAGCTGAGAGACTTACAATCTGAGGACTAACCAAATACAAGTCAACTTGGGATCTGGTCAATATTTACTTCTGGAGAATTTGGTAAAGTGTGCTACAAACCGATTCACTATCCTACTTTCCCAATCCAGCTATCTGGAACCTTCCAGTGAAAGAGGAGTATGGCAATCAGTCAGTACGAGCGAGGCCATTTCTGGTTGTTTTGGGCTGCGAGTTCTGACCCCTCCTCTTAATCGATGGTAGACACAAAGAACAATCATGGAAGGAGTGCATGTAGATACACCTGCAAATTGAAGAAGCTCGAGGATTCCCTTAAGTCCAGAAACCCTAAGTGATAAACTCCAGCGGACTAGCTAGGATTCACTATCGAAAATTTAGGCAACCGAATTAGGCCATTCAACCCCGTAGGAAAATTCATTTGCCACAGCTGTCTGTCCGACACAACATGTAGCATTCAGACAACCTCGTGTAATCACGCGCCACTCTCGCAATTCTAAGTTTTCGCTTCCCAGCGCCCCCTCCCCCAATGTTGTCAATCTGGGTTTGCCTCCACCAGAGAAACTTATCCAGAGTGTGCAATCCATGAGCGACTCAACATCAGATAACACCAACACTCGTTTGCTCCTGTAACTACTGTTTGTTGCTCACACGGTAACCTAACTTACCCTGCAATTCAAACATTTAATTAGACCCCCTTGAGTGCTACCACTCTGAAAAATACCCAAATCAATACTTAAAATACAAATTGAAAATATATAGATTTTATGATTCTTGAATTACTCACAGGCCACGCTTTGTCGCTCGCAGTGGAAAGTGTCAAAAAGATAATTCAGAGCCTCAAATCCTTCATTCTTGTTATATTCCAACTGACATGTGTTCTGAACTCAGGCTAACCTGCAATCCTACATTCCTCTGCAACACAAAATAATCGCCACAGAAGCGCAAGAAACCCTACAAAATATCCCAGCGCAAGCTAGGGTTGCAGTGAGCCATGCCTGGTTCGATTTGCAAATGAGACAGAAGAGGCGGACTTAGATGTTCAGCGAATTTGGTTCCTGGGTTTCATGTTTAGCTATGATGCCTGCGGCACATGTACACATGGCTTGCATGCGATGCACGTGGTATGGTTAGCTGGTTACGTCTTTTTTCACTTTTTCATGTCATAGCCCCGTAGGCGTACTTATGGCTACTTACATTAATATAAAGGCTTGAAACTTGGATGTTGTTGTAATATGCATCTTAATAATATGAAATTAAATTTACACCCAAACTTAAAATGAGCCATCTCAAACTTAAATTAAGGGCCAAACCTGGTATCTATACAAATACTTCCAGAAGATCATTTAGTGGTTCCTCATCTTTTTTAATATCCTGTTATTACCTGAGTTTGTAATTATTGAATATCTTGGTTGGAAATGATTTGGATTACTAAGGGTCCACTTCGGGATCCCATCTACATCTCGGGAAACCACCTCTGCATTACCCTGTCCAGTTGTCGTCCCGTAGCTTTGTGATCCCAGTAGCTATCCCTGCTGCTATCTTTGAGACCTAGACTATGATAGCTTTATTTCCCTCTCGAACAAGAGGAGAAACATTTTCCCCTGCTACCACACAACGCAAGGACTATGTTTTTCGGTGGACATCGTGACCGATTTTTCCACGAATAAGTACAGCCTTAACCGATCCCGGAATCATATCAAGGTGCCATCCTGAGATAGGAGAGGGAATCCGCTTTGATGCTGCTTTTCCCATTACCAGCTAGGGCTTTAGGTTATCGGGGTGGCACACTGAAGTTAGCCTCTCACATGCCTTGATCGAAACCATAATAAGGGTCAAAGTTGAGCGAGAGCAGGGTAGCCAGTACTAAGGATTCTGTAGTCATTCTATGCGAAGATTTCTGTTACCATAGACCAATGCTCTTTAGGTGATTTCCAACCTTAAGGATTCAATTAAAGAGTTCTAGTCAATATCATCAGTGGGTCTTTGGAATAGACGTTTTCTTGTATGTAATAACACGATCGATTCTACTTGATTTCTTTCTTTTGCCCGTTACATGCTATGTCCTTGGGTTTCCCACCAGAAATCCCTCATGGTCGGATCACCATCAGGTTCAAAGCAACATTGAATATGATCGCGCCGGTTTTGTCCTGCCTCTCGGAAAAGACTGCATGCCTATTCAACTGGCTGGCTTTTGAACTGCTGCTTTATCCATTGCCTATGCCTTCGCTACCTATACTGATTCTTGTTCGGGTGATGCTGCTTCCCCATGTGGATCTAAATCTAGATATGGAACTCGAAAGAAAGGATGCTTTCACTCGATCAACAAAAGGATCAACTGTCTCTCCCGCCTCTCATGTTGATAGTGGGCCAATGAATGAGGTAAGTTGCACCTGTCACTATATCTGCTACTTTTTCTTCCAATACCTTTGCCTCTGTCTCTATTTATTATGTTGTTGGTATATTCAGGCGGAACTGAAATGCCCCTCGATCTGCATCTCGATCTGCCACTGATGGTAATGAAACTACGAGTGAGACTGAAGGATCTAAAGCTAGGGACTTCGCTACTGAAACTGCCAGCTATGGAACTGCAAGGGATGCCACCTACGCTCTTGCCCAGGTGAAACTTGAATAAAAACCATGCACAGGATCTGCTACTACTATGATGATAGCTATGTGGCTCTCAAACCACGGAATACAGGGGAGGCAAAGATGGCTTGTCCTTCAAGCCCGCAAGCTTAATATTCTGCCTGTATAAAAACCATGCACAAGATCTGCTACTACTATGCTGATAGCTATGTGGCTCTCAAACCATGGAATACAGGGGAGGCAAAGATGGCTTCCTGGCTGCTGGTGGCTAGACCAACTAGGCAGGGACTAGCTGCCATGCAGCCTGTCTTGTTATTATTATCAAGTTGGTGAATGTAAAATATTATTATCGGTTTGAGCAGGACACATAATTTATTTAGGGCATTTTATGTTTTAACTTAAGTTTAATGAGTTGGTGAATATAAAAGGTATTATTATTATTATTTTGAGATTTAAAAGTATTTACTGAGTAGGGGATTGTAAAAGATATTATTATTATTATTATTATTTTAGGATTTAAAAGTGGTTTATCTAGTTGGTGAATGTAAAAGATATTGTTATTTTTTCATTTTAAAATCTAAAGGTGTTTATTTATAATAATTTTATTTTTTAAAATTTAAGAGCATTTATTTATAATGGAATTTTTGTTTTATTTCTTTTGTTTATAATTAAAGAAAAGATCAATTTTATTTTATTTTGATATCAAAAACTTTTTTTATTGAAAATTGGTGAAGGGCATGTGATTTATGTAATAAAATAAATAAAGATAAGATAATGAATTATCAGTATCTAATTACAAGTTGTATGCCTGGATTAGGTCATATCATAGTCATAAATCCTAATTCAATGTTATATGTGCATTGTGCAATTATAACGAAAAATATTTGTACATCTATATGTTGATTTAGACTAATCTCTTTTATGATATTAGGTTATGAAGACTTTGTGAAATTGTTATCGGATGGCTTAAAAATAGCAAAGGGAATAGGCTATTGAGATGAAAGACATTTTCATAATATTAATATCAAAATTGGTTGTGACATTGTAAATGTTATTAGTGTTATTAATTGAGTGATTTCATTCCCTTGACATCCCGTGTGGGGTAATTCCCCTTGTAAAATATTTTACTTGTAATTATGTAACTATAAAATTTAATATGGCTAAGAGACATACACATATTCTATTGGTTCAAGAGGGAGATTGCTTCTGGAGTTGGTTGTTTTAAATATCAGCCATAGGCTAACTAAGTGGATTTAATGGGATGGCTGCATTTAGTGGGTTTAAGTTATAAACAATTCACTACACACAAGCATAAAAGAGGGGAACATGAAAAAGGGGAGGGTGATAGGCTTCTAGTGAGAAAGATGATTATTGAGAGGGAATGAAATTATATGAGGACTTAGAGAATTCAAGGAGAAAAGAAGCTCCTATGATAGCCCAACTTAGAAACTCACGAGGCTTGTTAATTTATAATCCCAAAGTAAGCTCTAATAATAGCCCAGCTGAGAAACCCATGAGGCTTGCTCACTGATAATGACACAACACAACTCTGATAATAACCCATCTAAAAGACCCATGAGGCTTGCTAACTGAAAATAACAGAATAGTTGTTGCACCTTACACGACTGATAAATCCACTGGAGACTATGTTGGTTGATAACTTCTGAGAGGTGGAGGCACCCAGGGTTAGTGGATTGATAACACCTAATGGTATTTCCATGCATTTGGGTTGAGAAAAGAGGTGTAAGTTTCACTGAAAAGCTACTAGAGAAATGCACTCTTATTCCATTAGAGGTAATGTAGATGATAAACCCTCCATGTTATTACTATACATCTCTCTCTCCACATCTTAATTGAGAGCCTTTGTGTTCGAGTCCATAGACATGTTGGGATGTTATATTATAAGTCCCTCTGGATAAAAGAAAATGTTACCTCCTTGATGTGAAATCATTGAATAGATAATGGGAGAAGGAAGTGTGGCCTTGAAACACCCTGTTTTAGCTGAGGATATTGGTTTAATCCCCTGATTGGATGATGGTAGTATGTGAGAAAAGTGATTCACTTTTTTTATTTAATCTTGATAGCTGGTGGGTGGAGGTGAGGTAACCTTAAGACACCTTATTTTTGTTGATATTGGTTTAAAAATCCTTTGGAACCACTCTACATCAAGAGCTGGAACCTGGCTCATGGGTGACAATTGCAAGAAAAGCTTGGCTACAACTTATTTATGGTTGGGTGGAGAGTTGAAGTCCCAATCTCAATTGTTGAATGCATTTTAATAAGATAATTGTACTAAAGCCTTTATGCATTAGTTGTTATGCATATGTTTAATGTGTTCAATTTAATGTCTATGATGATATTGGTTCACTGTGCTAATTTAATGCTTTTGATATAATCAGGAATGTGAAATCCTATACAATGTTAAACTTATGTGCTACGGATGAGCGATGGTTCGTTATTGTTAGACTGATGTATCCTTATTTACTTATATTTCAGGTGTGATTATTATATGTTCTCACAAACCTATTAATTTCCTAGATTAATGGCCAAGGATGTGAATCTGACATGAAAATGTAATGCAAGTGTTTTGAATATCTTTATAGGAATACACTTATTCATGTATTCATTATGGGCTAAAAAGTTGGCTTAAAATTCTATGTGTGTAGAGATGGGAATATCTATGGTAATTAAAAGAAGGTTTATGTTGTAAATGAATTAACTATCCGACCCTAATTCTAAAACCTGTAAGCTCAAGAGAGATATCAATGTTTATATATATATATATATATAAACACACACACACACACATTTGTATGGCCAATTTAGGCTAATAAACACTCAAAATATCAAGAAGGATAGCCCTGGATAGACGCACTTATACCTTGGTATATCTATATAACATGCATTGGAGGCCTTAGCGAAGGCCCTTATACGTGCAATAATAGATACTATGTGTAGGGATGGAATTCTTAAGTCTGAAGCATAGTAATTTTGAAGGAAATGGCTTAACCCTCTTTGATCATGTGACTAGGTGTAGTGATCAAGTGCTTAAAAAAGGATAAATTTTGGCCTTCGAAGACCTCAAGACTTAAAGTTGTCCACATGTCCTCGAACTTTTACCCCAAAGAATTCATTGAGAGCCCCAAGGGAAACTCCCAAGATTTTATTCCCATGGTGACTTAGCATAGTGGGTCCAATTGGATGCCCACATCACAAAGTGACAAATGGAAAAACTTGAATTCCTTTACGACGTTGTTACATCAAACAATCCCTCTTGTGGACAAGAGAGATCTCCCTAGATCCTAAATGGGAGCTAGAAATAAGCAAGACAATTGAACTGAATCTTTCGCTAAGTTGAACTTGTTCAAATTATAAGAGCTATAACTAATGGATGAGCCTCTTACCTATTTCACGAAATGCCTGATGAAGATCCCTTGTTGTGACTTAATGAATTTCTTTAGTGCTTGATAAGACCTGCAAACATAGACCATAAAAGGATCAAAAGCACATGTGATATAATAATCCAAACAGCTTAGCCTAATGATCAAGGAAATTAGGGATTGAATTTTCCTTAATAAACATTATAAACAATTGTAAACCATTCATCATTCCAATAAGACAAATCAATGGGAGAAAGTGTTCATTTGTATTAATAAATGATTAATAGGAGACTTACAACCTTCACCTTGATGCCATAAGGTCCCTCCCAAGTGCCTTCAATCTCCTCCTTAGATGACAATCTTCCAATCTCAAACCAACAACATAAGTTTGTCTTCTCTAAGTTTTGACCTCCCCAATCCCTCTACCCTCTAGTCATTTTATAGGACAAGAGGGGAAATTTTTAGATCCATAAGAGGAGGATGAGACTCCTTCATTGAGAGATTATGTTACCATGAGAAAAGGGATGGAGATGCATCTTCTGAGGGTTATAATTTGAGAATTCATCACCTGTAAGCTTTTAGTTGGGAAATATTCAACCAACTATGTTTCTAGAATGTACTTTTATTTTTACTTTCTAGAATTCACCTGCGTGGGTTTATAATGGCAGACAGAGTGCATCTCTATGTTGTTCTCAATGTTATCGCCAAAATAGGACCCTGATAGGCTGCTGAACAGACTACCTCGGTGTAACTATTTCAAACCAATCTTTTAGTTGAGGCTTAGCCTCCTCAGCCTGAGAGGGATTTCTCAAAGGTTAATGATATTGATTAATGATAATATAGATGGCTAACTCTATCTTGGTTTTGTGTGTTTGTAGGTTGAAAAGATGAAGGCTTGCTACCATTGGGCTATGGAGTCAACAAGTCAATAAATTCAGTGGCAAAGTTTCTTGACATGAAAGCTGAGGAAAATGGGGTTTTCAAACAAAGATAATTCACTCAATAACATAGGTCAAAAGAGTCACTGCATTACTAAAGTAAGTCAGAGAATAGGGTTATGAATTTTGAGTAATAGTAATGAAATCTACTACTGATGGCTCAAAGGTGGTTTACTCACAAGATTCTAAAAAAACACAGTCATCTCATTACTAAAGGAAGTCAGAGCATAAGATTATGAATTCTGAGTAATAGTAATGAGATCTACTACTCAACACAATCATTCCATTACTAAAAGAAAATAGAGCACATGGTTGTGAATTTTGAATAATATCAATGTAATCTAGTGCTGGTGGTTCAAATATAAAACATAGTCATCTTATTGTTAAAGGAAGTCAGAGCATTAGATTATGAATTCTGAGTATTAACAATAATATCTACTGCAAGTAATTAAAATAACATATATATCAAGAAAGGATTAACCCCATGAGAACTCAAATCTGTTCAGGAAAACCTCTCTGCATTACTGATTATAGTTCATAGCATAAAGGAGCAGCTGGGCCAAAAAGTCTTCAACCTCCCTCTCATTCAACCTCTTGCTTCATATATAGCATTTAAAATATGGATTCCCTCATCTCTCATCAAGAGAATTCAAATTTTCTATGCGTGACACCTATTCTAACCATAAAACAAACTATTAAATACAAATGATAGCTAACTAGCAATCCTAGAGTCCTAATACAATTAGGAGTACAACTCCTTGTTATGACTAAACCACCTTCACTAAACATTGAATGCATTATTTGACAGCTGCAACCTCATGAGGTCGAACTTGATGAAGCATCCCACGTTGTCACCTTACTGCTGATGATAAACCCTAGAAATTAGGGAACATGTTTCCCTGTTTTTAGGTTTAGGATCCTTGAAAGTTGGCACGTGGGACAAATCCTTTATCTTCTCATCCATGAAATATTTTACGAAAATGAAGGAGGTTTTGTAGTCCATGCTGTCTAAAACAAAAACCTCTCTTTGTTTTTTAAAACACTTCTCCAGCTATCCAGAATCTGTCTTTCCAAAACATGTGTAAAACAGGAAAAATATGTTCTCTGAAATTTGGGTTTCAAAGAAAGCTTAGTATCTCCCAAATTATAACACTTATGAAGAAAGTGAGATAGGTTATCGTATCTAGAGAGTTTATGAAGATAAACCTCCTTCCAAATTCCAAAAAATCTTTTCTTGTGACCCGAAGCTGATCTTGAAAACGATTTCTAAAACCAGAAGATAAAGCTTGACTTTCAAGAGTTTTGTAGTGCAATTTTAACCATAAATTTCTCCCACCTCATAACGAATTTGAAGAAACTGAAATACATTTTTGTATTTCAGTATTTTAGGAAGAAAATCCTCTTTCAGTTTTCAAAATTGAGTTCTCAGCTACTCAGGAACCCTCCTGGAAGTTGACTAGTAAAAGCAGAAAACAGAGTATTTTATGCTGAAATAGGCTTTTTCAGGGGTTTTGTAGCGCGCTACGAAAAATCCTAGTTCAGTGATTTCGTAGCGCAGAACAGGTTTTTTACATTGTTTGCACTACGAAAACATGGATTCGTAGCTAATTTCAAAATTTCTTCAAAATGATGTGAGATATGACTTCTAAACACATGGTAAGGCTTCTAGGACATGGAATGAGGCTATCAAACTTTATTTGGAAAAGAGATATGACCTTAAAATACTTCTAACCCTATGACCTAACCCTTAAATTGTGAAATGACCTAGAGACCCTTTAACACCATGACTAGAAGAAGGGTTTGTAAATGAGAATGACACTATTGAGACTCTAATCCTATAAGACTATGACTAGAAACAAGGCAAACTTTCCAAAGTTTAGAAACACGAATTTTAGGGTGATAACACTCAGAGTCAATTTCAGTGCACATGCTAGAAACTGTAGATAAAACAATGCATGTGAAACTTAACAAGGTGTGGCAACTATTTTTATCAAATTTCTCATGCACTTCAACATATTTTCGGTTGTCGTACTTCTTAGGGAGTTGGTTCAAACATGTTCACGGATGGTAAAAATATCCATAAACTGATCAAGTGTCATGGAGACAAATTGACATGTAATAGATTTCCCCCTAAAGTATGAAGTCTATAAAAACAAGTTTAAAATTTTGAATCACTTTATCATTCTAAGGATCGGATTAGAGGCAATGGTCAGAAACTTGCAAGGAACATTCAAGGAACATAATGAAAATAAATATCAAAAATCATCTTTGAGGTAGGGCATTCCCATACTCAGAGTAAAGAGAACTTAATGAAAAAGCATGGAAAAAATAATATCATACAGATGGTAGACACAACGTGGATGCAACCATTTGTCCATATAATCATGAATATAAAATTTCCTTGCAACCTGGATTGATGAAACTAGATCCAGGGTCTTGATCTCCATCTCTCGATCCACTATACAATTCTAACGATGTGAGTGAATGTCTCCAAATCGAACATGGAAGAAACCACTTGATTACCGGTCAATGACGTGAACCATTAACAAGTGCGAGAGAAACCTCCACTAATGACAATGGTTCTCAAGGTACTCCTAGTAGAATCTATGAAGTGTGAATAAGTGATCTGAAGTCGAACACTCATAGAATCATTTGATCGAAGGCCAATGATGAGAACCTGTCATCGAAAGCAAGAAACCTACCATTAAGGCATGCAGTCTTCAAGGTACTGAAGATTTCTAAATTAGCTTCCTAGATAATAAGTTGAAGTTGATAGGAAGTTATTCGTCATAGGAAAGCCTACAACACGAAACATGATATCAAGTTTTGAAAATAGTTTGAAAGGACTCACTCAATGATGGCCGACGTGAATGAAGGCATATAATTTGCAAAGGGTTTTTAACTAAGGTTGAACTTCTCTTGAACACCTAGCAACACAACAATTACATGGGACCATTTGACTTAACGATAATACCCAAAACCATGAAGACTTTCAATGAGATTCAATTAATTGTAAGGAAAATTGATTTCCCAACCTAGACATGAATGTGATAGAGTGTTGTGTTTAAGAGCGACATGCTACCTTTTAAAATTGATAATGAAAAATGGACACCTTCCCTAATTTCCCCCCAGCATTGCTGGCAAGTACCACTTTATTTCTTACAAGCTTGAGGATGATAACATATGCTTGGATTGTAAGCTCATCCTTTAGATGAGTCCATCAAAGTATTTTTAACAAACCCTAACAAGGAACAGTTCGGTCTTGTTATGCTTAACGATTCCTGTACTATTTAATTTTTTACGAGTCCAGTAAAGTGGTAAATCGATATCATTTTCTTCTAAGATTTTGAAAAAGACACAAAAAGGAAACTCATCCAATTATTTTATTGTAAAATTTTAACGAGCCCAGAGAAAGTAAAGCTCAGTGTTTTTCATTTTTAGGGAGTCAGAAGAAAAACATAAATAGACTCCATTAGGTTATTTTTCGTCAGTTTAGTCTCTCACGTCTGAAAAAGGATAAAATAATACAAGAGATAACTCTATTGACTTTTCCTGGTCAACATATACCTTTTTCATAAATAGTCCTAGCTCAGTCCGTAAAAGGGGTAAACTTATATTGAGTGGACGATTGTTCATTTACTTTTACAGGTTCGAACGAGCAAGTACTCGACGATCTTTTCATTTTGAAAGAGTTTGAAAAGGGCTTAAAAGAAGACTCCATGATTTTCACTTTTCGTAAATTTTCAAAGAGCATGAAAATTGATAAAAGTCCGCTAAACTGTCAAAAATGATTCATATTGATTCTGTAAATGATTTTGCACATTTAAATACAATAACTTGTCACAACTGCTCAAAAAGGGGCATTTTCCCTCCCAAAAAGGTTTAAACATAAAAAATAATATTTTAAGCTCTAAAAACTTATAAAATTGGTAAAAAGTAATTTAGTTTTACCATTTTCATTTTCACCATTTCATAGCAAAGAGAGGAGCTTTTTATCATCAAACTTCTAGGACTAATTCCTAGCCAGCTGTGGATGAAATCGTGCATTGTTTCTTCTTGGTAGAAGATCTCTCCATAACTTAGCTTTTTATCCGTTTAGATTTTTTGTTTGAGCTTTCATTTTATTTTTTGGAGTAAAACTTTGTTCAAAAATGCACCCTCGGCCCTGCTTGGGTTTTTCCCAATCGGACCACGCAGGTCGATAAAATTTTCCACATGGAAAATCACAGACTGCGTCAAATTTTGCAGTAAAAATCCGTGCAGCTGCATCTTGTCCATAAAAGGGGGCTGCATAGGTGCCAGGAGCTAATTTTGAAATAAGGTTTGAGACATAAAAAATATGAGATGAGTTTTAACAATGTTTCTAATTGCTTTAAAATGGTCGTTTCAGGTCATTTGATTGCTTGAAAATGGAGTGGAGGGAAAGACGGCATGAAGCCAATGATTTGGCAGCTTTGGGAGATCTAGCCACCTTGCAGGCTCTCATGACTTATGGCCTCATGAAATACTGGTTTATCCATGGGATGAAATCTTAGGTAGAAATGATGACATGGTTGGTAAGGACCTGGAATGTCTAGGAGTAGTGTTTTCTGATAGATGATTATTGCCTTACCATTAATGTTGATGATATATATTTCCTGACTAGGTTGTCTCATCGAGGAGTTGATATTTCACTATCTGGATCTATGGTGGGGGGAGACACTACTGATGGATACCTACGATGCTTTTGCAGGGGTGCACCACCCAAGGATGGAAAAATTGACATCCAATCCATCGAACTTTTACCCTTGAGAATGATTTCTTACACTGTTTTCAAATTGTGTGGCAATGCTTCCCTTCATCTGGCCACATAGCCACAGATGCATATGACCATGGAATGATAGGAATCCATGGTATACAACTGGTGAAAGTCAGTGGTGTTGAATGTGAAGGGCCAGTTGACTAGGTGTAAGAATGGAAAACTGAAGAATTTCAGTTATGGATCCATTCTTGTTGTTGTTTTCCTAAAGAGGGTTCCTATTGTCTCGCCACAACAGATTTTGGCAGACAAGGGGGATTCGAGGGATCCACGCATGATGAGGCTAGTTGCAGCGATGGCACACCATGGAGGTGATGGTACCATAGTGACGTATATGATGTTATCACTCAGGTTGTCCCTAGGCTCCTAATAGGGATACGACCGAGGTAACCACAAACCAATCTTCTGATTGCAGGTTCTAGCCCACCTGCAATTGGAGAGGGCTCTCTCCTTTTGATTCAACTTAGTTGATGATTTTAGGCTAGCTTCCTGACTTCAAGGGAATGTTGACTGTGTTGAAAGAAAGGTGGATTCTCGAACAAAGAGGCACAGTAAGGTGTTATAACGTTCGAACCATTGGACATGGAGTCCACAGGTTGACGCATGCAGCGTTTTCTTGGGTCACAAGGGATAACGGAGCGGGATATGCCCACAGGATACTATACCGGTCCTCTAAAGTACAAATGAACATAGGATGAAAGGCAAAGAGAACCATTTCATCATGCTGACAAGAGGAAAAGTGGATGAGTGGGATCCCGGAGCAGTTAAGAATTCCTAAGACATGCACTCATATGTGAAAGAAACAGGGTAAACCAGATCATTTAAGAATACAAGCTCATAACTGTTTCTGAAGAAAACATTGAAAAATACAGAAATTGAACTTAAGGTGTAATGAAACAAATCTTAAGCTATTCTTTTTTCTTGCAATTTAGAAAGGCGGAAAGGTGATAAAAACATAAAATAAACAAGGAAGAAAAACACTTATTGGATCATGCAGAGACACAGGAATTCTGTGATCATTCCTTGGCCATGAGAAAACATCAAGTTGTTTTGCAATCCATGCTTTCAGCAATCTTTGATTATGGAAAAATATGACAATTACAATGCAATTCTTTACTCAGAGAAAATGCTGGAAAGAAAACTGACCAACAACTACTACCAACCAACCAACCCCTCACAACATTGCTTAGGGTGGTATTTATAAACAAAATATCGGAAAGACATCATTACAAGTGACCTTGGCAGGCCTGCTTAGAACTCTTCAAAAATCTAAATGCTGCTGGAAATAAATGCAAGTAAATCTTTTGGGCTGCGCTGGGGGTAGCTGGATCGGAACAGGTGACGAGGTGGCCCTTGGGGACCAGATGCGGTGCTGCTGGAGTGAATGTGCTTCGAGGTTGCAGTTCGGCTTTGGTGCGAATTAAATGTGCAATAGTTATGATTTGAGAGCTTCAAGTGGTTTTGCTTTTCTTCTATGAATCTGCTGGAAGATATTCAATTTTCTCTTGCTTCGGGTCGCTGCTCAAGATATTCTCTGATACACTTTGCCGCTACATTGATGGTTTCCGCTGTCGACTGATACTCTTTGACACGCTTGATGCCTGCTGATTTGATCTGATACACTTTAAACTCTGTGCCTGATCTGCTGCTTTTTTCAAACCGGATCCTTTGGCATGATTGGGAAATTTTCGGGCTCTTTCGGCGCGCAGTGGGCTCGGCAATCAGAAGATTCCGTGAAGATTCCTCGAAATGGCCTATTTCCCGTAGTGATGTGTGAATAGTGCTTCACGCTATTCGCGCATCGGAAACTGCGTCCGTTTCTTGATCTGGAGCTCCGAAGTGCGATTTTTCTCTCTGTGTGAAGCTTTTTCAGATTTTCTGGCTGCTGACGTAAGCATGGCGTCGGCTGTATGGTGGATGGCGTCAACTGTGGGTCCTTGGTACAACGCGACGTGGTGAGATATTGGATGGACTGTGGTGAAGAGATTTCGATGCGATATCGCGATATCGCATCGGTGGGGAAAGAGGGGGATCATTGGGTTGGACATTTGGTGCTTGCGACTGCCGATATGCGATATCGCATCGGTGGAGACGGAGAGGTGAATGGATTGGACACTCGACATTTGTGATCGCCGATCATCGATATCACAATATCGCATCGGCGGGGGACGGATGGGCAATGTTTTGCATGAATATGAGAGTGCGAGGTTGCGACGAGAAAACGGTTTTGAGGAGAAAAGGTTAGTAAGTGGGTGTGAAGGGCTTTTGAGGTTTCGGAAGGGGTCCGATTACCTCGGGGGAATTTTATACTTTGGAAGGAGTCCATAGTATCTGGGAGGTGGTTTTGGAGGTCGGGGTTCTTGCTTAGTTTCTGATAAACTGAACAATTCTCGGGAGTTGTTATGGTTATTTTTCAACCAGGGAGGGATATTACATAGGGGGATTTTACTTAATATTAATAAGGGGAGGGGAAGAATAGGGAGCTAAATGATAATGTTAGTGGTTAATATGGAGATGGTAAGAAAGCGCTAAGTTTGGGAGAGCTTAGGCTGTTACAAGGGGGTAGGACCATACTTCGGGAGAAGATATGGAACAACTTTGAGTAAAGCAGATCTTTACTCAACCAGAGTGATGAAGATGATGAACTAAAGAGGTGTTAAGCAGATCTTGACCTCTTTTTGGGGATGTTAGTTAATGATTGGGGGAAAGCAGAGAAGGGGAGTTAGTTATAGCTCATTCGAGCCTTTTGCTTACAAATCTTTGCTGATTATGTTCTGCATGATAGGATACCTGCAAACTTGGAACTTGTCAGCAATTCAACAGCCTCAGAACTACCTACCCAGCGTACTTCCTAGCATTTTTTCTTCTTTTGCTTGGGGGTGCACTTAGACTTGCAAACTCATCATACATTTTTCTTTTGATGTTTCCTATCTACATACTACTCTTATTTCTTCCAGAGCCCAGATTGAACTGTTGGACTCTCCTGTTTCTCTACCTATCTAAGAGTCTGCCAAGATTAAACTGTTTGGACAGACTTACAATCTCTATATTATAAAACATGAAATTTAAACCTAGGGAGACCAAGATTAAACTGTTTGGACCTCCCTTTAAAAGTAGCGATACCGGGAAAACTTTTACAAAATTTGAAGGCAATTGAATGAATCTTGAAGTAGCCTTCTTCATTTGGAGACTGTTTGAGCAAATATGGAGCATTGCAGCAAGCAAAGTTCGACATATTTGGCCTGTGAAATGCCAATCATGAAAAATGAATACCTACTGCAGCAGGAGCTAACAGGTCCCATTAGGTCATTAGGGTTTCCAAGATTCTAATAAAACTCCATTCCAT
This sequence comes from Pinus taeda, assembly GCA_000404065.3. Lineage (NCBI taxonomy): Eukaryota > Viridiplantae > Streptophyta > Pinopsida > Pinales > Pinaceae > Pinus > Pinus taeda. Next base: position 29,412 of record APFE031249277.1, read on the forward strand.
TGCATAAGAACAAGAAGTAAAGGGTGATGAAATAACATCTCTTCACCATGTGAAGATGATTTGTAAATAGAAATGCTTATTTCATCATGCAATTTTATGTTCACTATATGTAATAAGTATTGTTCCTAAACTGCCAACTCAATCTCTATATGCCAACTTCCTTAAAGAAAAGTCAAATTCAAAGAGTTCTCAAAGACCATCAAAAGATCAATTTGTCAAAGGAAATAGTCAAGTGAAAGGGTAATGTTTCAAAAAGTTAAGTGAATGCCAAAGGGAGTTATCTTTTCCCAAGCTATTCAAATCATCATTTTCCACAAGCACTAAACCCTAATTTCCTCTCCCACTGTGCTAGGGTTGGCTATAGAATCAGAGACATTTGAGTAGAGGAGGCCTAAAAGAGGTCATTTCAGCAAATATGAGGCCATTCCAATTCATGAACATCATGTCTCCATCACGTTTCAAGAAGTCATTCCAAGGGACACATCATTTGCCACACATAGGGCCAGTTTTGCTTCAAACTACTTTTCCAACCAAACATAGATGAATTTTACAAAAGTGAGAGAGGTTTTTGTCCATCATAGGCAAATAGTGAAAAATCTCCTTCATTTTTTACATAGGTGTCATGTTTTGGAGAAATGTGAAAAATACAGTTGCTATAAGAGAGTTGCTGCACTTCTGGAGTGACTTGGGAAAATCAATTTTTCTCCTACCTGGATTGTCTAAACGACTTGCTTGATGAGTCAAATGATAACTAGAAAGAAAGAGATTTCGAATAAGCTATCATGAGCTCAATTTGGAGTTGAGTAAGACCTCCAAAAGTTTCCTGCAAGAAAACACTTCATTCTTGCACCCTCATTCTACACTTTTTTACCAGTCTTAGGATAATCAATGTTTGGAGGGTCAAATCAAGCCCATTTTAAAAACTGAAGGTAGATTTGGAAACTAGATAGGAAAGTATTTCCAATGAGCTATCATGGGATCAATTTGGACACCGGGAAGGCAGTCAAAATCAACATGCAAGTTGGAGGGCGCGTTTGACCAGAGTGTTGCGCGCTTGCTTGATATTTCTGTGCATTTCCTAAGGGCACTGCGCGCATGTAAAGAGAGGGCGTGTTTGAACATATTGTTGCACATTTGCCTAGAAACTTCCAGAGGTTGCCCACAGAGGACAACATCCTCTCCAAACTTCAAAATGTGTCACCAACATGCTCCAACACCACAAGTAGGTTGAAATCACATCACTCCTCTCCTCCATAATTGAATTATGTGGTGGTTCATTGTGTTTTGGTGTCCTACTAGATTCAAAACCCTAATAACATAATCTCATTCCTAAATTCAATTTCCTAACTTCCCACTACCATTCCTACATTTCAAAACTACCCCCTGTCACCTCCCTCATATCACGCATCCCCATTTCCATATCCTCAATTTCCTCACACCATTCCTTACTCTCTACACCTACATTCCATTTCATCATCTCCCTAGGGTTTGACTCCAATAACTCATGGCAAAATAAGACAACAAAAGTCACAGTGAGGAAGAAAGACATGAGAGGAGGCTATCTAAGAGAGGATGAAGAGTCATTAGACATGAGCCAACCAATACCAGAGAACTCATGGCATCTCCCATCGCTATGACATGCTTTAAACAGGGAAAAAATCAAAAGAACCCATGCAAAGATTGAAGCCTTGACCAAATAAGAGGAGAATAGGAGGCTAGACATTCTTACCGAGGCATCACTCCATGCCTCAAACACATCATTAGTTGTCATCCCACCAATTTTGACAAGTTTTTTAGCAAATTTTGTAACTTGTGAATTACCGTGTTTTTTGAGGCATTTTTAGCACAGTCAAAAGATCAAACGCGTAACAACTAGGGTGTTGCACTCTTTTTTGGGGCATCTGATGAGAAACAGGTCAACATATTTGGATTCAGAGTGGTGAGGACATGCACCTTGTGCATTTGTTAAGCATTTGGAGACAAACAAGTTAGCCAAAAAGGTCAAAAACCACTAAAAAACCACCTTTTTGCCTCATTTCTGGCTTGGGCGCTACACGTTTACCAGTATTGAGAGATTGAGTTTTTAATTAGGAAAATGAGCTCCAAATTGAAAACTGAATACATATCTGGAAAGTAGACTTGAAGGGCTTTCCAACGAGCTATCTTGGAGAAAATTTGGACACCAGGAAAGCACCCAAAAGCAGCCCTGAACTTTGAGGGCGCGTTTGACACTGAAAGGGCATGTTTGACAAAGAGAAGGGCGCGTTTGAAATTCTTCAATTTTCATTGTTTCTCTCCAAATTGATTTTCACCTATGGGTAATTGATGTTTTACTGATGTAATTGATAAGGATGATGTAATTATTATGTTTTTCACTGTTACCTAGGGTAAATACATTAGGTAATAAGTTCATTTAAGATAGGAATGAGTCACTTGGACCATCCTACAAGTTAGTTATCAGTTCAAATTTTTGTGTAATATCTTCCTCACCTCATGGATTCGACCCCTAAGGATGAGGGAAAGTGGTTTTCATGTCTATTTAGTCCCTTTCTTCACCATAGACAAGGGTTGGACTCTCTTGGATGTTGTAATAGCTTTCAGAGTCTGGCATGGAATATATTGGATGAAGTTGTAGCTATTTTGGCGGGATTCCTGTGGCATGGTATTTTGATCTAGTTTCTTCTTCAGTTTCATATGTGTGAAAGTTTTGTTCCTTTCATGATCCATTTCACTCTAATTATGTTTGATTTTCAAGGTGTGATAAGCATAATTCATCTTTGTATGCTCTGTTTTGGGAAAGTCATCATAGATTGTTTCATTTCTTCAGTTTAAAAAGAATTCATGACCCTCATGCTCTTTTTAGCATCTCATTAGTCTAAACCATCTCATCAGTATATTATGAAGTTTAAAGTACCTTTCCTACCTTGCCCGATCAGATGTCTACAATTCTGATTCACTTTGCCCTGACCTAGTTCATTCTCTGACCTAATTCACTCATCCTTGTGACTACCCCAACCAAATCAAATCAAACAACCCTCTGCACTTTACATCTAGCCTAAAACCCTAATCTATCTTGCCCTATTGGCTGTGATCCTTTGGAGAGAGCCCTCTCCGACTTGGTAGGGCTAGTTACCAAGTCAAAAGATTGGTCTATGGTTACCTCAGCTAGACTCTTCCTCAGCCTTGGAGATCTGGAGGAGTGATAACATACTGGCGCCGTTGCCGAGGAACGAAAGGTTCATTTTCCCTGGGTGTACGACTAGTTCTCATTGGAGTTTGGTCCTTTGGATGATAGGACTAAGCTTCACAAAGGTTGATTCAGTAATTGCAGTGTCAAGATTGTAGAAGCTGGCCTCAAGGAGACAATGACACAAATTTTGCGTCCTTGTCTAGTTGATTAAGTTGAAGACAATCAGAGCTTGTTTAAAGAAACGAAGAAGGTTACAAATCACAAGTTCGATCATACTTCATTTCATTGGTAAGCTCTCAATTATTACCAATTTTAGATTCACTATTGAAGACTTTCCTTTGAAAATAATCTTTGTTCAGCTCTAAGTCTTAGATCTCTGACTCCTTTAAGTCTGACCCTATTAAGATACTGGCTTCGAAAAGATACACCACGTCAAACCTTGACTCAAATACTCCTTCTCCAGTTGATGACACTGAGAGGTTGTTGAGAAAGCCTAAGTCCCTTTTCCCAAGACTGAAACCACAAAATTGGAAAGGACCACTTCCTTGCCAGATCAACTATGCAGTATTGAGGATATACCTTTCGATGTTAAATTTGAGTTATCCTTATTACGTTCAAAGTCTGAATCTTGTATTACTGAAGAATTTTTTTATCTTGTAAGGTTTGACTCATACCTTCCTGCCTCAAAGTCTTTGTTTAACCGACCTTCTGCTACTTCTCAGTGTTTAAACTTGAGCACGAGGTTTGGTCCAATTTCGACAAACTTCAAAGCCTAGCTGATCAATTACAAATAACTGCTGAAAAGGCCTATATTCAGTGTCAACTTGAGCTCTTATATTCTGCCATAGCCTCTACTATACCTCCGAAAGCATCCACTTCACCCCCTCCATCTTCATCTCAACTAACACAACCCATTGCAGTTCCCATCCACCATTCTTAAAGAGTTATGGCGAGATTTGCACCATTAGTGTTACTGGGTCAATTGGTAGCCCAAGAGTCACAACACAACAACATATTGATAAGATGGTTGATTTCATTGACTTAGAGGAAGTCGATGAGGATGATGCTAAAATGAGATTGATAGCTCAGAGTTTTTCGGGAGACGTAAAAAAATGGTTCCGTGGTTTCGCAATAGGCTCTATTAATTCTTCAGCTAGGCTCAATGAGTTGTTTTTAGCCAAATGGCGTGAAAAGAAGAATCCATTACAGATCTTGGCAGAATACAACACATTGAAGAGGAATCCTAATGAGACGGTTCAGGAATTCACCATAAGGTTCAATTAGATCGACAATTCCATTCCGAATAACATGAAACCTCCACTTGATTTAGTGCTTAAGCACTACCTAGATGCTTTTGATCCAGAGATGGCTTTCCAATTGAGGGAAAGAGATCCCACAACCTTGGAAGACATGTAGAACAATGCGGTAAGTGTGGAAGCAAACTTGATTATTAAGAAGTCTCAATTGAAACATGAGAAACTGGAAAAGGGAGTGACCATCAAAGAAGAACCATCTTCTTCCACCAATCTTAAGTTAGATGCATTGATCAAAACCATGGAGAGAATGGCCGACTAGATGATAAATTCGAATAGATCTCAAGAGCCTAAAGTTAGAAATCCTAACTTCAGAAATCAGTAGCAACCTCAGTACAAGATAAAATAAAGAGAGCAGAAAGCTTCCGAAGCATCGACATCTCAACAACCAATTTGGGCACCCTTGCAATAGAATTATGCTCAAGGAGAATATCATGATGAGACAGACCCGATTGTTGAGGAAAATTACTTCTTAGGGAAGATCACCATCCCATTTTCTTGATTGAAGATGAGAAGTATGTAGAGAAAGCGGAGGATCCTAAAGATGAGGGTTACATACTGGCGTCATTGTCGGGGAATGAAATATTCATTTTCACTGGGTGTACGACAAAGTTTAGATCTGATTGCTGATATTGGATAGTGATTAGGCACACAAAGGCTGAAATCATTCACTTGGCGATTCCAAATCAGTTTTGAAATCAAATCCAAAGACTCCACTGGTGGATGAATGATGCAAGCCGCAACCCGCAAAACCCATAATTTTTAAACTCTGTCTATGCATATAACCATGCATTGCAATACACAGTAAATCCAGCATATTATCCTTGATAAATGTTAAAAGCTCTGAAAGTTCCAGACAATACATATGCACACAAATCACTGAAATAATTAATTAAGAAATAAATTATTTACAAGAGAAATCATGGCCTATTCATGGCCTCTTCTTCTTCATACTCACTCATTCTCTCTCACTCTCTTCTCAATGCCTTTGAGGCTACATAATTTATAAAATTTAGCATGATCTAGAATCACTCAACTAAAAGCTCTAAGACTCTACATGCAATGCATACATATGGCAAAAAGCATCTTAAGCCTTTATTCCATCTTTTTCCCTGTTCTAAAATAGAAAATCTTCCTTATCCCTTAATGATCCACATCCATTTCTTTTTGCCTAAAAACACTCCCATTTTATTAAAAATAATAAAATATTTAAAATTATCACACCCCCCCTTTTTATTCCATATTTACAAATGAAGAGGGTCTTGATGCTCCTGCATGAGTTTGAGAAGGTTTTCCTTTAGGCCCTAGCATAATTACTTTACCCAAGGTTGCTTGTTCCATGGCCAATTGATATGATTCTACTGCTTTGACCTATAGCAAGCTAAACTAGGTATATATTTATTTTTCTACAAGTTAAACTATGTATAATTTTTTTTTATTACCTGCAATAGTTCTTCTCTGTAGTAGCTTACACCAAACTATATTTTTATAGCTGAATAAGGGTTATTGTGAATGTTTTGTATATTTATCCATTCAAACAAGCTTCTTTAATTAATTACATAATATCCTTTTTCATCTTTGCACACATTCAAGTGTATAATTTTTTTGTGCATGCTTATATATTTATCCATCCAAACAAGCTTATTTAATTTATTATATAATATCCTCTTGCATCTTTGTACACATTAAAGTGTATTATTTTTTAGAATATACTTATCTAATATTTTCTTGATGGAAATATATTAAAGGATATTGCATTCCTCCAACCAAGAACTATGTTTCCATGTACTTCCCAAAAGCTCTAACTCCTACTTCCCAGGAAAACAAATAGTAGTCATTTTCCAATTTACATTTCCTTGACCCTTAGCAACAT
>APFE031249277.1:39463-49909 GCA_000404065.3 Pinus taeda
ACTACCTACCCAGCCTACTTGCCTAGCATTTTTTCTTCTTTTGTTTGGGGGTGCACTTAGACTTGCAAACCCGTCATTCATTTTTCTTTTGATGCTTTCCTATCTACATACTACCCTTATTTCTTCTGGAGCCCAGATTAAGCTGTTGGGCTCTTCTGTTTCTCTACCTATCTAAGGATCTGCCAAGATTAAACTGTTTGGACAGATTTACAATCTCTATATTCTAAAACATGAAATTTAAACCTAGGGAGACCAAGATTAAACTGTTTGGACCTCCCTTTAACTAAAAGTAGTGATACCGGGATAACTTTACAAAATTTGAAGGCAATTGAATGAACTTGAAGTAGCCTTCTTCATTTGGAGAGTGTTTGAGAAAATATGGAGCATTGCGGCAAGCAAAGTACGACATATTTGGCCTGTGAAATGCCAATCATGAAAAATGAATACCTGGTGCAGCAGGAGCTAACATATGACATAGTTTTTTATTGGTTGGGCCAACAGATTGCTTTAATCAAGGACTTTATATATGCTGGGATGGATTATAGAGATGATCTTGATATCCCACTTCCAACCGGAACTCAGTGGGGTGATCTAGGTAAGAATTTCTCATTTGACATGTTTTAAAATTTTTATGTGTTTTTTGTCTTCAAAGGCTAATTATTTGAAATGCATGTGTAGATGTGGGTCCAACCCGACCAACCGGGCTGAGATGATATGATAGATGACATGTGTAGAGTTGTAACTAGGTTCTCCCACACCTCTAATTATCCTACATTAATAAATCAATCTAGGAACGTTTTGTTATTGCAAAGAGTAACTCAATTCAAGGGTATTCGTCTGAGTAATTCTTAGTAGTATAGCGTTCAGAAAATACAAAAGTAAACAGATGCTAAACTATAACTAAATTATTCCAAAATATAGAATCACACAAGACAGTTGATCAGTCAAGGGTATGGAAGCGATAACCCATCCCTCTAGAAACTGATAGAAAGGAAATTAGAGCATGGACCATAGGTCTGGGAGCTAGGCAGCATCTGCTGAGACTCACTACAGCCTTGGACCTTCTCTCACACCAAAACAACAAAGGCAAGTAAATAGAATGGTAGAAGGTAAAATGGAACAACAAAAAGGAAATAGAACAACAGTAAATGGAACAGTAGTAAATGGAACAACAGTAAATGGAACAACTGTAAATGGAACAACAATCAAAAGAACTAAATCTCACAAGTCAAAACCAACTGATTCACACTCTGATATAACATTCTTTTCCTTTCAAGCAAACTGGATGGAATATACTTTATGGAACACCACTCATTGACGAATTATGGAACAACAATAATCAACCATATATGCACGCCTCACATTAATATAGTAATATGACAATGAAGGATAATATAACTATGTTTCTAAACAGAGTAACATTACTTTCAAGTTCCAATAATTGTTATTTCACATGGATCCAATGACAGTAACATTCACACCGACGCTCTGTAACAGAAATAGGTTGTTTAAGACTAAAAACACGCAATTCAACTCTGAAGAGATCCAATTATACAGTGCAGAGTCATTACACGGAAAAACCATTAATGTATTGATCATAACAGAGCATAGCATAGCATATGAAAGATGGATCAGATTATCGAGTAATAAAGATAAGAAAACCACGCATAAATCATAGTATAATGATACAAAAGCAAGTGTCCTGCGGAGCCGGGCCCTTAGCTGCCAATGGTACACCGCCTTAGGTTACTCCAGACGCAAAGATGAAATAAACGCCAAGTATTTTATATTAACGCATCAACAAATGTACAAGAAACCAGGTCTTAGTGGGACTCGACGATCAAAGTTTTGTCTGAAACTGAAAATTACAAAAGCAGTAGTCCCTTTGCTCAACGAAGTTGTTCCTTTATATAAGAGTAATGACGGAGATATCTAGGTAACAAAGATAAGTAAAACAGCGATCCCTCAGGATCGAAGATCCTGAGGGATTCGCCAATCTTTAATCCTTTACTTTTCTTTCTCGCTTTCACCGAATTGGTATCCCTCCTTCCTTTCCTGGGTTATTCAACTCTGATTTGCTTGATCTTGTTCGCATCTGGTTCCCTTCTGGAGGGACAACAATTATTCTTCCTCTGTTTTTTGCTTTTGGACGACAACTCCTTGCTTCCACCTCTCCCTGTATAGAAAAACAACAATTATTAATGATTGAGCTTCCCATGTTAATTCTTGCACATTTTATTAAAATCCTTTATCTCTTTGAATTCACAATGTAGAAAAGGTTACAAATATTACTGAAAATCCACTAAGTTGTTTGTCAAAAGCATACCTTTCAAGTGCTCCACACACCCCCCTACTTACCCTGTTTCATGCCCTCATGAAAACATTATAGTTGACATGCAAGGCGGTAAGAGAATAGGTCGGAGAGGGAATCTCGTGAGGAGGCCGACAACCGTGATGAGCAACTAGATTATCAAAGAACTGATTTATTTTATCTGCAGGCATTTCATACAGGGCCTGATATTCGGGTGCAGGGTGCCAAATAATTGGACTATGAAATCGATACCCCAACTAGGATGGCCTTACTTGCAGAATACGTTCCCCATAAAGGTTCAATTGGCTGGCAGCCAGTTCAAAATTCTCGTATTTGAATGGTTCCCTGAGCTGGATGTTTGGGCTAGAGGTCCGGTATTGGAATTTTGCAACATGGATGGCAAGGTCTTTAATAGTCAGAAAATATTCCAGACTATGTCGGATCAAGTCTTCGTGCATGGGTCCTAATATCTCGATGACACCCGGGGTCCTCATAAGGCTCCTATGCTCTCTCCATAGCGTCACTGGGTCTCTAGGCTCGGCTCGCACCCATAAGTCTAGGCTATTCTCCTATCTCTGAAAGGTGTTATAAGCTCTGAGCCATTTCAGCTGATTAACCCCAAATGAGATGAAGGCTTGGAATTGTATATCGCCAACAAAAGGGCCAGGATTTAAATCAGTTTCCTGGTCTAGCACGAGGTTGTGCAAGTAAAATTCGCACAATAATGTTTGTACCTTAATTCCATAATGCTTGCAACAATCTATAAAATCATTAACAGTATTGATGTGGATAGGGGCACCTGCCCTAACAACTTTTATTTTCAATCGCAAATATCGTTCAAGCAAAAATAAAGCATAATTTTTAGCAGGGGCCCTACAGGTCAAAATGTCATTATACAAGGAACACACAGTGTCCATCTGCTTAATAACACTATCTAATCGACAAGTTACCTTGGTAACCTTTTCTTGCTCCTTTTGCCATCCTTCGAAGGCCTGGCTCTCGGACTGACTAATATCCCGAAGTTGCTGTTGTAGTTCTTCGTATTTCTCCTAGGGGACTGTTTGTTCTCTCAGCTGTTCAACTTCTTGCTGAGCTTGCTTCATCATTTTGTGCAAGGTCCTTGTTTTTGGATCCTTTTTCCATAGAGCCGTAGAGGCTGGGAAATTTACCTGGACCTTTTTTTTATGCTGCTTAGAGTTTAGAACCCGAATTACCCCTAAGGGTGGTGCTTCTGTTTGGGTCTCCTTGCTCTCTTTTTCTTTCTTAACACGAATAAAAGGTTGATGTGGCCCCCCTGTCGTCGGAGCCTCTTGTTGTTCCTCTACCTCAATTGGAATGTCCATTCGTTCTTCAGGGTCAGATGGAACAACAGTCTGTCCCTCAACGTCATTTGGAACAACAGTCTGTTCTTCAATGTCATTTGGAACAACAATCTGTTCTTCAATGTCATTTGGAACAACAGTCTGTTCTTCGGCAGTAGGTCTCCTAATGGGGTTTCGACCAACAGAACGGCTATAGGTCTGTCGTCTTCTTCTCCTCTGAGATTTTGCTGCAATGGCCCTCTTTCTTTTCCTTGCAGTCCTTTGTATCCTCAAGTTGGCTTTGAGAATTCGAATTTGCTGTCAAAGCTTGGCTATAGTGCCCCAAAACCTCTGTTGTTTCCTCCTTAATTTCTTAATTTCTATCACTTCGGCAGAGGGTTTCTGACTGGCCCTTAAATCTGCTCCTTCCCCATTTGGAATTTCTTCTGGTGTCTTGGGAACAGATTGTTCTTGATTGGTGTCTCCTATTTCATCATCATAAATGGGCAAGTTTTCTTCTCCTGCCTTTTCTGCATGCGCTTTCTCAGGTATGTCTTCCTCCGAGGGTCCGTCAGGGATGCCTGCTGTGCTGGAAGGTTGGTCATACTCCCCCATATTGGCCAGGACTGCTGCCAATTCCTCTTCACCCACAGGGTCTTGCAGCGGGCTACCCCCTGGCTGTACTACTTCCTCTTCTTGATTGACCTACTCGGTGGCTACCTTGGAGTGTTCAGCTTCTGTTTCTATCCCAGAGTGCTCGTCCCCTTCCTCAATTCCTCCTCCAGGCCGCTCAACCTCGGCCCCTGATTGCTCAGCATTTTCTTCGGAGGGTCCTCCTTCTGGTTCTGGAGGTTCGTCCGTAATCTCGATTGGCTGGGTAGTGGTTCCCTGGATCTTTTCCAGCCTTCCTCATATCCGGGCCAGCCGGGCTGATTTCCTTGGTATCTCAGGTTGTTCGGGTGTACCAACAACGTGTTTCTTTGCTGCTAATTCTCTGGGTTCCTCTGGTCTTTCTGGTGTATTAGAGGATTGTTTTCGTTTTGGAGCAACATGTCTTTCCGCTGCCAATTCCCTGCGTTTCTCTGATCGTTCTGGCATGCTGGAGCAATGTTTAGGTTTTGGGGGTGGTGCAGCCAATCCCCCCTCGACCATTGCGATGAGTTCCTCCCAGCTGCTCTGTTGTTGAGTGAGACTGTGGCTCACTATCAATCAAATTAGTCAATGGTGGTTAACGACTGCTTCTATTTGCTGTGCCTTTTTCAGGCTTCGGGCCGCATCATGTAATAACGAATTTAAGAGTGCAGGGGGATTTACAGAACATTTTCCTTTCAAAACAGCTAAGAGTTTCAGATGACGTGGTCTTACCACGTCTTTCCTCCCTTCGCAAGTGATGTAGTTTTTCACTATATTTCCTAACTCGGTCCAGGGTTCCCCTAACATTTCCGGCATAACTCCCTTCCCTTTGATTGTCAAGCTTTGGCCTTCATCCTGGAAAATCTCCATAACCTTTTGTAGTCTTTCTTTCTTCAGCGTCGATACGGGTCCAGCAGCTGGTAGTCCCGAGACTTCTGCGATGATATCATCCGTGACCGCTATCCATTTTTCTCTTACTATGGAGTAGTTCTCCTGCAAATTTTGCAGGAATTCCAATGCCATTGCTTCATTCAATTCTTGTAGGCGACTGAAATAATTCAGCCACCCTGCGTTTTCCAGGATCTCGTGGGCAACAGCGGAGACTGTCAACTCCTGAGGTTCACTTCGGACTGCCTTTTCCCCCATGATTCCACTCAGAATTCTTAATGGAACAACAACTTCTTGTTCTGTTTGAGACGCAGAGAGGGTGATCGTCGCCAAATTTTGGAAAAGAACACAGATCATGCAACAAAAAAAGGATCATGGACGGAAATTTCCGTAAAATAGAATTATCATACCGTTAAACCATGCCATACCTTCGTACATTATCTTGCCCGAATGGTGTGTAGACACGTAATCCATGGAGTAATGAGGTTACCTCCCCCCCCCCCCCGCGATATGATAGGTTGTCCCCATTCGTCAAATAGAGGAGCAGCAACCATTCAAAAGTCAAGTCATAAAGAAACAACATATGAAATTATGCCATGTTTTAGAAAAACAACGAAATACCGAAATCGAGGAAAAAAGGTAGATCGCTTTTTACATAAGAGCCTGTGTGATATAATGAGAGGCCGAGGGATGGGACATCTGTCAAGCATACGAAATCTCCAGTGGTCATTGTCAGTTCCGTTTCCATGATTGGTGGTAATGAGTATTCATGCGATATATACATTGGGGCATGAAATATGATCTATTCAAAGGATATAAGAGACGAAAAAGTATTGATATCATACCTGTTGGTGTAACCATTACGACTTCAATGCCATTAACAGAGCTCTGCTGCCAACAGGTGTTCATAACCTTGGCAGAGTTGTTTATTTGACCCTCTGGAACCATGATCCTTTGTGTGTATTCTGAAGAGTGCTTTGTCAAAATGTAGGCCATTATGCTGGCTTGTTAACCAGATAGCCATAATGCCATTCACAAGGTAGATGCGAAATGTGGACAGGCCGGCTCGTGATGAGACCCCCTGTTCCAAGGTTTGTTTATTTAGTATACCTTTGGACCATATCCCTGGTGTGGTGGCCGTAATGGGAATGCCACTTCGCTTCCATCCTTATGATCATGGTAGGCTGGCTCTCAATGAGACCCCCTATCCTGCATTTGACAATTGATAATTCATATTTTCTTTTTCTTTTTGTAGAGCACCTTTTTTTATTTATTTACACATAAGGGTGGTTCCGCACTCCTTAAGAGCGGGGAATGGTGGAAGAAGTCTTATCATCCCAACAGATAGATATAAATCCTCTGCTCTTACTCCTAGGTAATAATCAATTTTTTTTTTTTTAGGGAAATCGTCATGATAAGGATCACCAACCCGAGTGCCGGTAATAAGACAATGACAACGAAGATGAAAAGTAAGTGTCCCTCCTCTTGTCCTCTTATCAATACTAGGCTTTAGAAAGATAGTGATTTATGATCTGCTGACTTCGGTATATCATGATTTATGTTCATTGCATAAGTCCATAGCTGTATCTTAAAGACTGAGGAGAACATGGGTGCAAAGCATCCTCAATAAGAGCAAAAACATGCCGATGGTGTTCCTCAGAGAAGAATCCATGCAAACAAATACGTGGGATGCCGTTTCTTTGAAAGGAACAACAGAAAATCGCGGATGCTGTTCCTTTTGAAAAAGGAACAACAGAAACACTCCAGTGTTGTTCCTTTTTTGAAAAGGAACAACAGAAACACTCAAATGTTGTTCCTTTTGAAAAGGAACAACAGAAACACTCAAATGTTGTTCCTTTTGAAAAGGAACAACAAAACCACACAAGTGCTGTTCCTTTGGAAAAGGAACAAAAAAATCACACAAGTGTTGTTCCTTTTGAAAAGGAGCATCAAAAACACACAAGTGCTGTTCCTTTTGAAAAGGAACAGAAAAAACACACAAGTGTTATTCCTTTTGAAAAGGAACAACAAAAACACACAAGTGTTGTTCCTTTTGAAAAGGAACAAAAAAAACCCACAAGTGTTATTCCTTTTGAAAAGGAACAACAAAAACCCACAAGTGTTGTTCCTTTTGAAAAGGAACAACAAAAACACACAAGTGTCATTCCTTTTGAAAAGGAACAACAAAAACCCACAAGTGTTGTTCCTTTTGAAAAGGAACAACAAAAACACACAAGTGTTGTTCCTTTTGAAAAGGAACAACAAAAACCCACAAGTGTTGTTCCTTTTGAAAAGGAACAGCAAAAACACACAAGTGTTGTTCCTTTTGAAAAGGAATAGCAGAAACACACCAGTGCTGTTCCTTTTGAAAAGGAATAGCAGAAACACACAAGCGCTGTTCCTTTTGAAAAGGAACAGCAAAAACACGGAAGTGCTTTTCCTTTTGAAAAAGAATAGCAGAAACACTTAGAATGCAAAAATTAAAAGAAAAATCAAGAAAACATATATACAAGATGTTATGTACAAGTTATAGAAAAATGAATTCCTTACTAAATTATAGGTGAGGAAGATTTCGCTTCCTCTCCTAAAATTTCCATATCAGTGTCTTGACGTAGCTGCTGACAGAAGAATTCCAAAGTGAGTGGCTTTCGATAAAGACGAGCTCGGTGGCCATTTACCTTGAATGCATATCCAGAACTGTCAATTGTGATCAGAGTAAGGGTCCCATTATCATGTACTTTCTGGATTTTGTATGGTCCTAACCATCGAGTCTGAAGTTTCCCCGGGAAGTCCTGAAACCGAGAGTCATATAACAGAGCCCAGTCTCCTTCGTGAAAGACTTTTTTATTGATAAGTGCATCATGCCATTTAGCTCGTTGCTGTCTAATAAGTGATGTATTTTGTAATGCAGAGAGCCTGATTTTGTCCAATTCATTAATCTACTGTAATCGATTGATTTGTGCCTCACTCAGATCTAGGCCGACTTCCTGTGCAGTTCGTAGCGTTTGGATTTTGAATTCTATGGGGAAGATAGGTTGTTTTACAAACACTAATTGATAGGGTGAATAGCCTGTGGTACTTCTCCATGTGGTTCTATAAGCCCACAGTGCCTCAAGTAATCGGGCGGCCCAATCAGGTAATCGGGCGGCCCAATCACGCCTATGCGATGCAATGGTTTTTGTTAAAATTGATTGTATTACCTTATTTCTACTTTCTACTTGCCCATTTGCCTGCGGGTGATATGGGGTAGTAATTTTATGCTGGACATGATAGTTGTTAAGTGTTGCAGCTAATTTATTTCCAACAAATTGTGGTCCACCATCTGTAATTAGTTCTCTCGGAAGTCCATAACGTACAAACAAATGGAACAAGAATTGTATTACAAAATCTTCTGTAGCCCTAGGCAATGATTCGGCCTCTACCCATTTAGTAACATAGTCTGTCGCCACCAGAATGTATGTTCTCTGATTTGATGATGGATTAATGGGCCCAACGAAATCAAGAGCCCATCGTTCAAATGGCTCAATGACTAATTGTGGTCTCAGAGGCATTTCGTCGGCTTGGCCAGGTCATCCCGCTCGCTGGCAGCTATCACAGGCTTGCGCAAATTTTTTCGCCTCTTTGAAAATTGTAGGCCAATAGTATCATGTCTGCAATACTTTATGTGTTGTTCTCTTTTCAAAAAAGTGTCCCCCGCATTGTCCATCATGATAGGCTTTTAAAATATCAAAAATTTCGTCTTCTCGAATACATCTCCTAATTTGCATGTCTGCCCCTGTGTGGAACAAATAGCCCCCAATCCACGAAAATCGAGTGCTCTTCTGAACAATCTTCTTACGTTCCTGAGGGGTTAAGTGTTTTGGTAGCTTACCTACTGCAAGGTAATTGGCGACATCAGCATACCAGGGTGTTCGAATAGCAACAACAAACAGGTGCTCATCAGGAAATTAATCTTCCACTGCTGCCGTTTCAATTGATTTTGGTATTCGTGAGAGAAAATCGGCTACAGGGTTCTCCTTGCCAGGTCGATCCTTGATTGTGATATCGAACTCCTGCAATAAGATCAACCATCTGGTTATTCTAGCATTCGTAACAGGTTTATTTGCCAAATATTTGATAGCAGAATGATCTGTATATAACATAACGGGATAGCCTGTGATATGATGTCTAAACTTATTAACAACATGTATTACAGCCAGGAATTCTTTTTCAGTGACAATATAATTCAATTCGGCAGAGGATAAATTTTTGCTGATATAGTAGATAACATATGGTTTTTTATCCTCTTCCTGCCCCAGGACTGCACCGATTGCTGTATCCGAGGCATCAGATGAGATTTGGAATGGTAAATTCCAGTTTGGTCCTCGAAGGACTGGGGCTGTTGATACAAGCTTCTTTAATTCCTTAAAAGCATGGTCGCATTTTTCTGTCCACAAGAAATCAACATTACCAGTTAGAGCATATAGAGGTGCAGCAATATGTGAGTAATGTTCTGTAAATCGTCTGTAATACCCAGAAAATCCAAGGAAACTGCGTACCTTTGTTTGAGTAGTGGGGGTGGGGATAAGCAAAAGTATTTGGATTTTGGCCGGGTCTACCTGGATGCCAGCTGCTGAAACATAGTGCCCTAGAATGATCCCTTCTGTCATCATCATATAACATTTTTCGTGGCTTAGACAAAGCCTGGTAGCCATGCAACATTGTAGGACTTTTTCTAGAGTATCTAAAGCTAGATCAAAATCATCTCCATATGGTGTAAAGTCATCCATGTACACCTCAAGTCCATCATTTATTAAATCTGCAAAGATGCTAATGACAACCCTTTGGAATGTAGCAGGAGCATTACATAGGCCAAAGGGTAGAACTCGATAGGCAAATGTTCCCCAAGGACAAGTAAAGGTAGTTTTATCTTGGTCTTTAGGGGCAATTTGGATTTGGTTGTATCCACTGAAGCCATCCAGGAAAGAAAATAATTTCTTTCTTGCTAAAGTGTCCAATACTTGGTCTATGAATGGGAGAGGCAAGTTATCTTTCTGTGTGGCTTTATTTAACTCCCTATAATCCACGCAAATCCTCCATTTTCCATTTTTCTTGGGTACCACCACTAGGGGAGAGACCCATTTACTATCAGAAATAGGATAGATAAAATTAACATCTAAAAGTTTCTGAAGTTTGGCTTTTATAACCTCTTTTAGATGGGGGTTGAGTCTTCTTTGCGGCTGACAGACAGGTCTTGCATCTTTTTCTATATAGATGTGGTGGGTGCATAATTGAGGATCAATCCCTTTCATATCAGGGTAATCCCATGCAAAT
>APFE031249280.1:0-11159 GCA_000404065.3 Pinus taeda
CGTTGGGGCTGGTTTGAGGATCATATGTGGCGAGAGAAGAAAAGCGGTTTTGGGGGTTCACCTTCGAGGCTTGAGGCGGATTTGCTTGGTTTTTCTTTGCATGTCGTCGGCGGTTGAGGATTTTATTAAAGCCATCTGGGTCCGTGTTGGTTTCATTGGAAGGAGCCTTGGGCTGCACATTTAATGGACAATCACGGAAGAGGTGGCCATGTTCATGGCATTTCCTACAACGAAAAGGGATGTGCTCATAATCTAAAGTCTGCTTCCATTCAAAGTCATCGTGAAAGAGACTTACCGTGTCTGCTAGGGTCTTGGTTAGGTGCATCTTGACGCAGATCCTAGCATATGAGGTGTATTTGCGCGTCTTGGTTTCAGTTACAACTTTGATGAAGGTCCCCAACTTGTTGCCTATGTCTGCCAGTGTTTCTTCTCGCCAGTACTCCACAGGAAGGGAATACATTCTGATCCATACAGGGGCCCAACTGAAGTCCTCTTTATCAGGATTGAATCGGGGTTTCCATTCCGTGAGATACAAACCTGAAGAGTTGAAGAAGTACGGTCCTCCTTCGAATATTCTTGTTTTGTCTTCTAGACAGTTGAAAATGGATGTGAAGAAGCCCTTTGGGCCAAGCTGTAGAGTCACTTGTCCTTTGGGCTTCCATTTTGAGGCGATCCATCCTTGTAAGGCTTTTTCGGTGGGCCAGAATCCCAAGAACTTTCCAATGAGTGCGTAGTCCTGCATATATTGGATTTCCCCATTGATGCGGTGGCTTGGCAGATCGACCTTGATCAAGTCTGCTGCTTTTGGAATACAGGTTGCAGAGGTAACTTTAGTCTGAGCTGCTCTCGTCGTATTGTGCCTACTATTGCTTGCGTCGTCCTCTATATTTCGATCTGAGTCCGACTGTTCTTCTTGCGTCCTTGGCTTGTCTTTTGCCGTTTCTGGGTTTGCATTTGCATAGTGCAGATTCTCTGTCGGTAGCTTCTTGTCAGTGGTGGGCTTATCCAGTGGAGGGGAGGCAGAGCTCTCCCCTCCTGCAGCTGATGCCATAGGACTGTCAGTGGCCGAGCCTACAGTGGCTAACACAGGTTCGAGCGGTGGTGCCTAGGGTTTCGTGCCTTGTTTTACTGTGTAATCGCTTCAGAGTCATCTCCGACTATGTGCTACAAACAAGATCTCGGAATTTAATAAAACCCTGATAAACTTATCTTACTCTTAAAATAAAACCTTAATTTTTTTTTTTGTAAGCTATAGTAGGACCTTTGATTTTCTATTGAACCAGGTTGAAATAAGGACAAACATTTGGTGGCCTCAACCCGCCCCGAAGGGAAACCGAGTCTGTTGACCACCTTAAGTCTTTATAAGCTGACCAATAGCAAAAAAGAATAAGTATGTCTATCCATGCCAAATAAACTATACTACCAAAATTACTAATCTGATTCCTTATCAACATTAGAAACTATAAACAGAAAAGAGAGCTTGTTCTTGGCAAAACTATCAAGAAAAACCATGAGCACAACTTGAAAGATTAATCTACCATGTTTTTAGGTGGAGTTCCTTCATCTTTTGTCTCTGGTACTATATTCTTCAGTTGTTGTTGAATCTCCTCTAGCTTGCTGTCCTGCATGAGCAGAGTGATCTGAAGATTCTTCATTTCTCTCCTTAAGTTAGGGATGCCTTGAGCCATCTCTGCCATTTCCACTACCACTTGTTCCATTTCTTTTGCCAGTAGTCTCTTTAACACTCAGTATACATGTAGGGCATGCTTGTATAAAGACAGGTGTCCCGTGGTATTACCTGGGTCCGGAATCAGGTTACCCCAGTCTTCCATCTTTGGTTTTGAATCTTCCTGCAATGCATTGACTTCTAGTTCTCGGATTATCCTGCAGATATCAACGTCGGTGCCTTCATTATATTCTTTTTCTGCCTCTTGTACCATATGCTTCATGGTTTTCCGTCCACGTCTTTAGCCAACTGGAGATGGTGGTCTCTGTTCTTGTCTGCTAGTTTGACGACCTCTTCCTCTGCCCCTATGCCCTCTTCCACGACCTAGGCACGTTGATTTGTTCCTGGCGGCTGTCCTACTTCCCTATCCAACGTCGAAGGATATATTCCTTGTAAATTCCTCACCTCCAGGCCCCTTAGTTTTCTTTTCCAGGTTTGATCCCTCCCCTTGTTGTTCTCTCCCGGGATTTTTGACCTTCCCCGCTCCTCCTTTCCTCAAGTGGACTTGGTGAAGTTGCTCGAGGGTCTTCTCTTCCTCCCTAAACGTCTGTTCTTCCGTCTCCGCCTGCCCCTGATCGGTATCCATCCACAAACATTGCATGGTTTTATCCTGCCCTGTCCGGCTTCCTCCCTTGCTCATATCGCCCCCTACCTTTCTCACTCTCGCACACTCTTTATCCATCCTTATTTATGGATTTAATATCAAATTTGCTTTAATTGGGATTTCAGATAAAAGTAGTGAATCACGATATGTGTGTGTGAGAGAGAGAGAGAGAGAATATGTATAAGTATGCATTAACTAACAAATGCAACAGTTCTGTATAAATAAATAAAAGAGAGAATGAACCATTTTTTTTCTAAGTCAATAAATAGGAACAATATAGATAAGACTCATGAATATTGAAACGTCTAGCCATAACCTCAATGCGAATAAGACCAAAAAACACCTAGCCATAACTACAAAGAGGATAAGTGTAGAACACCAAACACAAAATGCTACAAACAATTCTCTTAATTGTAATGTCGCGTGGTAGCTTGAAGGTGGCTTCATTGCTAAATATAGTCTATATTGACTGTGCACAGAAAGCATATGTATCATGCAATTTTTTTATATAATCCACTCATTTTTAGCTATATCTTCAAAGTATTTTTATGTTGAAATATACAACACAAATATCCAACACATATATTTAGTTTCATGATTATACGACATTTACGACATTTCATTCAATGTAATATCTGAAAGAAACAAATCAAACAAATAATAGATTTGGTTAAAAAAAAACACAATAATCAAAGAAATAATGGACATTAAAATATATATGCATTAAAACAAAATTAATTTGTTGCTATTAATACATTAATAAAAATATTTTTGCCCATATAAAAGTTGAGAATTTATTATTAAAAATGGGTTATGTGCCATTACCTAGGAGAAGCTAGCATGCAATTGTTGTCACATTCATAACTTGGAGCAGGTGTCATTGGCATGCATGAGATCTTTGTGCTAAGTGAATTACACACGCACATTGAAAAAAATCTTAGAATCTCATGTTTTGGTCGTTGCAGAAAAACTGGTTGAGTACCAAAGCGCGAAGAAAGCCAAGCTCTATTTGTTGTGTAGTGGATTTTATCTATAGAGACTAGGATCCCTATTCTTACATAGTCTGAGACTTTGCTTGTGTGATGCTGTAACTTCTGGTCATGGTTAAGGAGCTTTGTACATGACCTATTTTTGTGGACATCTCTGATAACTGTGTAAGGCCTTTCCATACTTTTTGTCTAAACCTTTAGGGATCAACACCCAGCAACAACCCTACATCATCAATGACATATATGCCATTTTTATGATAAAATGGAAAAAGCAGTTGTTTCCTTCAACATAAAGATCAAGAAATTTTAGAAATGACAAAAGAAAGTGTGTTTTAGAAAGAGTTATAAATTAGAAAAATAATGTGCTTAGGAAAAAGTTTAATTTTTATTTTTTAAATTATGATGGTACAAAGGTTTCCCAAGTGAGTGGCAAGAGTCTTGTTCTCATGTCCTCAGATAAGCAACAAATTTGTTAAATACACACCTAATGATCCAAATTCAATAAATGCCCCCATGTTATAAGAGTTACCCTAAACATTTATTGACAATCAAATGGTAAACCTAACATTATTATATGAAATTTGTAATATGTTAATACAAAGAATATTTGTATCTCTTTCTTGTCCGAAAAGCATTATAAATATTTGCACTTGTAAGAAACATAGGATAATTATCGAATAATAGGGAACATTCAATGAGAAGTAGAGATCGAGCAATAAGCTAGAGACAGAACAAAACTCATTTGTCCATTCTTATTTATGGATTTAATTTCAAATCTGGTTTAAATGGGATTGCATATAAAAGTAGTGAATCACAAATAAATGTGTGTGTGTGTGTGTGTGTGTGTGAGAGAGAGAGAGAGAGAGAGTATGTATAGGTATGCATTAACTAATGAATATGATAGTTTTGTATAAATAAATAAAAGAGAGAATGAACCATTTTTTCTAAGAAAATCCAATAAAAATTATATAGATAAGACTCATGACTATTGAAACACCTAGCCATAACCTCAAAATGGATAAGTGTAGAACGCCAAACACAAAAAAAACCTAGCCATAACCTCAAAATGGATAAGTGTAGAACACCAAACACAAAAATTGTACAAACAATTATATTAATTGTAATGTTGTGTGGTAGCTTGAAGGTGGCTTCATTTCTACATACAATGTATATTGATTGTACATAGAAAGCATAAAGTAGAGATGATCATGCAAAATTTTTAAATAATCCACTCATTTTTAGCTATATCTTCAGAGTATTTTGTGTTGAAATATGCAACAAAAATATCCAACAAATATGCAATTATATAAATCTAACTTTTCCATTTAGTTTTATGATTATACAATATTTCATTCAATGTAATATTTGAAAGAAACAAATCAAAGAAATTATCAATTTGCTTCAAAATAAACATAATAGTCAAAGAAATTTTAAAATAAATATGAATAAAACACAATTATTTTGTTGCTACTAATACATTAAAAAGGATCCTTGCTCATAATGGGTTACATGCCATTACCTAGGAGAAGCAGACATGCAATTGTTGTCACATTCATAACATGGAGCAGTGTTCATTGGCATGCATGAGCTCTTCGTGCTCAGTGAAAGTAATTCGAACTTAAACAGGAACACAAAAATTTATAGATATAACCATAAATAAAAAAATGCAGCAAAAATAACACTTCATTTCATTAATATCAAATACTGAAATAAGCTTAGAAACAAAATGGAAATAAACTAGCTCGGGCGATGGTAGCTTATCTCTGAAAAGAGATGTGGCGGCTACATGCCTCTATTACAATGAGGCTCAAAGGACTATTTATTATTGAGAAATAATGGAAAATCCTAAACATCTAAAAACCTAACCCTAGGAGATGAAGCACCAAAACTATGGGCCCTGTTTGGGTAAATTGGTATATCAACTTCTCAGGGTCATAACTTTGGCATACAATCTCCGTTTGACACGCACAATACCTCGTTAGAAATATCTATCCAAGGACTACAAATTTTGAATGGAAAATATCAATTGAAAACTCGTATTTTCCCCAGTTTTCCCAAAAAACATCGTTTAGAGCCTCAAAACGGCTCCGAAAGTTCAAGACCCAAAAAATTGCCAAAAATAGTAAATTGTGCTACAATTAAGGAAATTGAAAAACTGAAAGAGACAGTGGTGGGGGTCCAAGCGAACAGGTGGGTGTCCACCAACATCCACCTGGATCACTCCTCCCCCCTTAGGAAGCAATGGTCCCCAATGCGTTGAGTGCCTCCATGAGATGGAGAAACTTCTGTTGAACTTGGTCCCTGGTGAGCCACTTGCCTTGGCGTAGGAGTTGGCCATCTTTGACAACCCGATATAGTTGGATCTTCTATTGGTGAGTTTTCTTGGTCTGTGAATCCATAATCCAACCAGTTGTGGCATGTTCCATGTAGTCTGGGTTTAACTCTATTGGTGTGAGCTGTTCTGCAATGTATGATGTGTCCAGTAATGGTGGGAACTATGGTCGAAGGCAGTCCACATTGAACATTGGGTGCAGGCCAAGGAATGGGGGAATGCTGATCTTAAAATCATTGTCTCCCACAACCTTGGTAATTGTGTAAGGACCATATTGGAGTGGTATGAGCTTTCGATGGGCTCTGGTAAGGCATTCTTTCTACATATGCAACCAAAATTTTCGCCCACCTGAAACTTGTGTTGCACCCGATGTTGATCATGCTGCTGCTTGTAATTGGAATTTGAATTCTCCAAGATGTGGTGAACCTGATAGTGGATGGGTTTAATAAATCTGGTTGCTTTATCAACCTCAGATAATACATGTGTGGATTCTATTTGTGTAGTCGCATGAGGCATGCCAACATCAATCAGACACAATGGTTGAAATCCTAGACCCACTTGAAAGGGATTGCGACCAGTTGAGCTATGGAGAGCTCTATTATGATTGTGCTACACATAGGGAAGACTCTCATCCCAGGTTCATGGATGCTTGGAGTTGTACATGCAAAGTATACGCACTATCATCCTATTGACGACCTCCGTTTCGCCATCAGTTTGGGGATGGAAGGCAGTCGACTTGGTGAGCTTAGTGTCTAATAGTGTCTAGAGGCTTGACTAGAATGTGCTTAGAAACCTGCTATCTCGATATGATATAATGGTCTACGAGATCCCAAAATTCACCCACACTCATTCAAAGAAGAGTTTGGAAGTTTCCTCTGTTGTGATACTCTTCTTGTAGGCCACCAATATAACCATCTTAGAAAATCTGTCTACGACCACAAATACATAGTCATTACCATGCTTGGTAGAAAGGAGGCCAGACATATAGTCCATGGAGATGGATTCCCACGACTGGCTGGGAGTAGGCAGAGGAGTGTACAAGCCTTTCTTCTTGATGGTTGGCTTGGAGATGGCACAAGCAATGTAGGATATGATATATTTCCCAACATCTAGTTGGAGTTTTGTCCAATAAAATTACTTTTGTAGTACAACCATAGTTTTCTCCACACCAAAGTGTCCTGCGACCCAACTAAAGTGTGCCTCCCAAATTAGCTTGGCATGCTCACTTGAAGGAACACAAAGGTGGCCCAGATAGCATAATAATGCGTCATGGAGGTGGAAATTAGGAACTCGCTTTCCATCTACTAGAATATGGTATATGGAGGCGAAATCTGGATCATTTTTGTATAATTGCAGCCTTCCCGAGGTCGCGTGGCCACAAGAGTTGAGAACAATATTTAGTGCTGCAACTAGGGGCCGACTGAGGAAATCTGCAACATGATTGGTGCCACCCTTTTTGTATTTAATGTTCAAGTGGAATTGTTGCAGATATATAGATCACTTATGATGGTGATCGTTCTGCAACTTCATTATTTGAGCGAGACTCTAAAAGTCATTTTAATTCATCCTAATTATCCGAATATTGTGTCTATGATTTTGATTCAAATAGATATTGATTAATTAACTATTATAAATTACCATCAATATGATAATTTATTATAATTTCTAAAGGATATATTTGGTTTTTATTATGGTTTATTTTAAAAGGTGGAATATATTTTTAACAACCTAATAATATTTATAATTAGTTTCTTTTAATCCCTTCGTTTTCCTTAATTTCCTTCGATATAATAATTTGAACCATTATATGTATTAATAAAATTACCTAATCCATGGGTATATACTTATTCTCAATTACTATATATTGAAACAATAATAATTATAAATAAATAAATTATTTTATTTTTGTTTTCATTAATTTAAATTGATTATTGATTATTTTTGTTTTCATTAATTTAAATTGATTATTTATTTCTATAACCCAATATGAGAAAGTTATAAGTATATATCTTTATATATTCATTAATAGACGATTATATTTGGTTAAATATATATATGAATTACTAACCTGTAGGAGGTTTTTACCCAATTTAACTAACTTCTAAGAATAATAATAATTAAAAATACAGCAAAAATAATTATTATTTGGCTAAGGTCATAGTCAAAATTAGCCGTTATTAATCTAGCCGTTGGAGTCTCTGCACTTACTATTTAACCAGCTAATCTGGATCGGTTCTTCAACTTGTCCTGACGATGAACCACACTGGTTGGTTCGAAACACGTCGACAAAAGGAAATTTTTTATGTGATTTTGCCGAAGATTTCTAAACAACTTCCTTTGTGTTTGTATAAACTGAAGAGGTCAGTGATCGGTGTGGATGACCGTCTCCTTCCCAAGAATGTAATGCTTCCATTGCCAACAAGCTTGCATGATGGAACATCTCTTTATCATAGGTGGGGTACATCCAAATTGTATTGGAAAGTGTCTCACAATGATAAGCCATTGGATGCTCGTGCTGGGGGAGGACTGCACCAATAACATAGTCGAGGTAGACTCGAAAGTGTCTGCCTCAATTTCAAATGTCCGCTGCAGGTTTGGCAGTGTGAGTACCAATGCAGAGCAAAGGCGATGCTTCAACTCAACGAATGCCTTCTGTTGGGACTCAGGCCAGGAAAATTTTTCTTTCGCCCCACCCTTAGTAATCTAACTCAAAGGCTAAGTGATAGGGAGAACCCCAACATGAACCTCTGATATAAATTTGCAAAGCCCAAAAATATATGAAGTTCTATTAGAGTGGTTGGGGCTGGCCAATCCCGAATGACTTGGATCTTAGTCAGATCCACATGCATGCAACGCTCATCTATGATGTAACCCAAATATTGGACCTAGCTTATGCTAAAGGTGCATTTCTCCAAGTTGGCACATATTTTGTGCTATTGAAGGGTTTGAAGGACCTACCGAATGTGTTGCAAGTGTTCTTCCCAACTCTTGCTGAAGATGAGGATGTCATCTAGATAAACAACCATGAATGAGTTGGTGAAGGGCTGAAAGATGTCATCCATTAGACTCATAAAAGTAGCAGGGGCATTTGTTAACCTGAAGGGCATAACCAACCATTCAAAAAGGCCTTGCTTGTATTTGAGGGCGGTCTTCCATACATTTGTGGGATCTATTGGAACCTGGTGATAGCCAAACTACAAATTGATCTTGCTAAAATACTTAGCCCCCTTAAGTTAGTCTAGGAGGTCATCAATCTGTGGGATTGGATACGGATACCTGTTCTTGACAATGATTTTGTTTAGTGCCTGATAATCAATGTAGAGCCTCCACGTCCCATCCTTTTTCTGTACAAGTACAATTGGGCTCCCACAAGGCAAGGAACTTGGTCGGATGTTGCCCTTTTTGTGACAAATCCTAGATTTCCACTTGATCTCTTCATTTTCCATAACGGACCAATGATATATCACCCTGTTGGGTAGATGTGCTTCAGGATTTAGATTGATCGAATGCTTGACTTGACAGTGCAAGGGTACCCCTATGGGTGAGGAGAAGATTTCCTTGTATTCTTCCATGACCATATCCACCTACTTCTGCTACATGGAGGAACCCTTCTCGAGGGCCATAGATGTGGCTACGATCTTCCCCTTACTTTGAGAGTGAACAAGAAATAATTTTTTTCCCAGTATGGGAGATGATCTTACTGCATTGCTTAGCAGAGATCAAAGAGATGACAGTAGGCGGGGCTACCTCGAGTATCCTGTGTAACTTATTACCCAAAGAAATAATAATAGAGTGAGGTCTAGACTCATATACAACATGCCGTTTCCACAAGTATGGTTTTCCTAATAATACATCACAAACTTCAAGAGGAGAAACATCACTCAATACCTCATCCGTGAACGGCTTGATGCTGTAGGGAAGGTGACACTGCTGGCTGACGCAGAGATCTCGTCCTTGGTGAATCCACCTAATGGTGTATAGTTGTGGATGTGCTATAGTCAGCAGGCCCAAATTCTTTAGGACCTCTGCTAAAATGAGGTTCTTTTGGCTCCCATTGGCGATAATGAACTGCAACGGAGAACCCTTCACCCACATTTGTGAATGAAAGATGTGTTCCCCCTCTTATGGATCTTCAAGCTCAATCTTTTGGATCTTGGTGGTGGCCACGGTGGCACTAGGATCTGCGTTAATGATTTGCTTCACTTTTTCATTCCCCTTGTCAGGTTCTGACTCAGAGTCGGAACATGCGTTTGATTCAGAAGTCTTCATCTCAACCACCATTGACTGCTTGACCCGACACTCACTTGTGTTGTGAGTGGAGCTCTTATGGAACTCACACCACTTTCCTGTGTCCTTCTTTGTCTTCACGGTGTTGTTCTTTTCTTGTGGCTGACAGGTTGTCTTGGGTCGCCTCGCCTTGGATTTGTCATTTTCTCTGCGGTTTGGGGGTGCATTGTTGGCATTATGGCATAGGTTTGGGGCTATGGCACAGGTTTGGGGCTATGGCACAGGTGTTGTCCTTGATGGCAACCTTCTTTGGTAACAGATCTCAGTTCAGGCACTCAGAAAGTAGAAAAAGTCATATACGTAGGTTCATCTAGACTAAGGCGCGTATACATGCGGGTTATACATTACAAAAGCGCGTATATGTTGGTGATCAAACTTTTGGTCCATGACAGTTAGATCTTGGAACTTGAACCTATGTTTTGGACCATGGCGTCTTGTTAGATGTGTCGATCCCTAGTTTTGGGTTCATGGTATTGAAATGTTATGGTTTTGGACCATGGTATTGGGGAAGGCCTAGGACTATAAAAGAGGGAGATCTTGTGACAAATTACTATCTGAATTATTATTGAAGATCTGACAAAGTGCTAGAGCTGGTATATTGGGTGGTGATGCAGATCTGGATTTGAAGGAAGGAGGAACCTTAGCGCAAAAAGGAAGGATAAGTTCTATTCATGGGTCATAATCTTTAAGCCTGAATGATAGTATCTTTGTATGATTTTGATATGCTAGATGTGGCGCTTGTCTGATCTATAAGTCTGATAATTTGGGTTAATTAGTGATTGAATATCTGGAAGAGCGTGTTGTCTTTTATAGATCTGTACGCAGGTTCAGTAAAGCGAGGGTGCGTATACATGCAATTTAGGTGAAGTAAAGGCGCGTATACGCAGGTTGTTCAATACGCAGATGCGTATGCACGCAAGTTGCAGACTGTTGAAAGTGCGTATATGCTTTAAGTTGTGATCTAGCTGTTTCTGCTAATTGCTGCTGTGTTCTGGGTTCTGTTGTGTGGTTTCTGGTACTGTGTTTGGGTACAGCTGGCAGAGGAGTATCTTCAGATCTAGTTGGTGAAAAGGAGTTTGGTTGATGAAGATTTTCTTGATGACTATTTGATGTTCATGGATCCAGTGTGAAAATTGATGAAACGTGGTCCCTAGAAGAAAGAGAAGGTTGTAGCCTTTTGTAGGCCAGCACCTACGTACTAGTATCTTGGCTAGTGCAAGA
>APFE031249295.1:0-15110 GCA_000404065.3 Pinus taeda
TGGCAACAAATTTCTTGAGTGAAGAATATGCATCCCCTTCTCACTCATGTTCCCAAGCCTATGATGCCACAATGTTGTATCTTCTCCTGTAGAGGTTAAAGCATTAACAGAATTAGAAATACCATTGCATAAATACAATGTACCAGCCTTTTCTCCTTTTGTTATTATTAGGGCTCCTTCAGTGACTTTCCAGGTTTTATCTGTAAAAGTAGTTGCACAGCCTTCACCTCCAAAATTCCCCGTTGAAATTACATTTTTCTTCAACTTTGGAACATGCCTTACCTCCTTCAATAGCCATTTATTTCTATTCTATTGTTTTATGAAAATTGTACCTATTCCAGTGATTTTACAGGGTTTATCATCACCCAATCGAACCTGTCCAAAATCTCCTTGTACATAAACATGAAAATGTTTCCTATCAGGTGTGGCATGGAATGAGGCCCCTAAATCTACCACTCAGGCATCCATAATATTTTCTAATGAAAGAATCAAATCATCTTGAAACACATCACCTATCATATTTTCTTCATGGTTGTTTTCTTATTGTGTGTCTCCTTCTTTTACCTTCCAAGACTTGCAGTCTTTCTTCATGTGTCCTTTCTTCCCACATTTCCAACACACTATCCTCGATATCGACTTAGATCTGCCTTTCCTTGACTTACTTCAATATCCTGGGCTCTTTCCTCTTTCCATTTGTCTTCCCCTAGTCTCCGTAGTCAAAGCATTACCTGATGTCTCAACGGAGCTTTTTCGTTGCATTTCCTCGCTAAGGATTGCACCGACAACATCATCAAACTTTAAAGTACTAGATCTAGAGACAGAGTTACTAATGGCCATAACTAAACCATTCCAACTTTTTGGAAATGAGCATAGAAATAACAAATCCCTAACTTCATCATCAAAAGTTACCCCTACAGAACTTAACTGACTGGTGACTGTATTAAATTCATTTAAATGGTCAAAAACAGATCCACCTTCTAACATCTTCATATTAAATAGACGCTTCATAAGAAATACCTTATTTGAGGCTGAGGGTTTTTCATATAGTTTGGACAATTCCTTCATTAAACCCTTTGTTTTTGTTTCCTTTGAAATATTAAAGGCTACCGACGCCACTAGGCGCATCCGTATTGTTCCAAGTACCTTTCTGTCGAGAATATCCCATTCTATGTTTATCATACTCATCGGCTTCTTTGCCTTTCCACTCAATGGTAGGTACAGATCTTTCTAGTACAAATAATCTTCCATCTGCATCTTCCACAGCTTGTATTTTTGGCCGTTAAATTTTTAGACCCTAAACCTACCATCTTCTGCCATTACTCCCACTCGAACCAGGAACCCTTCTCTCCTGCGAGTTCATCAGCCAAATAGACCTTCGGCTCTAATACCAATTGTTAGAAAATTATATATTACAGAGCAATTGAACACATAAAATATATTGCAGAAATATAAACACATAAAACAAGAGAGATAGAAATATATGTGGTTCACCCAGTTTGGGCTACATCCACGAGAACTAGCCAGTCCTTCCTTTTATATTATCGAGCAAACTGAAGAGATACAACCTACAGTAGATCCGTTGTAATTCCCTCTTCGCACTCACACAATCTCCTCTCTCTTTCTCACTTAGAATAGAGATCTACATAGACGCAATACATTTCCCTTATATATAGTGACGGGTTTCCTTCTAGGGCAAAAAACCCTAAATTAAACATAACTTCTATAGTCAGATCTCTGCCTAATGAATGGCCCAGATTGACTATGAAATTACAACATTTTACAAGGCAATTTTACACCTATTTTTAGCTTCGTGGGCGATGCCCCCGATCCCTCGTTAGGGGGGCTCCTAAAGATCGTTGTCTCCCCCCCCAGACCCTCCTTGCAGCACAAACATTACGGGCAGCATTGCTGCCACATTACGAACTAGGGTCTAGTGCAGTGATACCTCTTAATAAAGAAGATAGTCAAGCTCCACACCCAACAAACTTATCTAGATACTCTGGTGCAAAATCATCCATTGTAGGAAACTACGCAACCTCTTCGGTATCCATAATCAATGGAGGTTCATAAAGCTTCAGGTTTTCAACATCTACTACTGAGTACATTTTCATATAAGCAGGTAAATCAAGATAAAAAGCATTGTCTCCAATCTTTGCCAATATTGTGAAGGGACCATATCGGATGGATCTCAATTTCATCCCTTCTCCCTTCATTCTTTCCTTACTGATGTGGATCCATACCTTGTCCCCAACTTGAAATTGATGGTCAACTCGGTGCTTCTCATGTCGACCTTTATACCAAACTTGAATATTATCCAATTGCTCTTGTATTGCCTGATCAATCACCTATATACACTGAATAAACTTTTGTACTTTGTCCCTATCATCCTGTCCATTGCCATCTTCATCTTTCCCAAAGACCATGTCCAAGGGATATCTTGGTAGATAGCCAAAACATGTCTCAAACGGTGAGATCTGTGTAGATGAATGTGCTTCTCGATTGTATGCATGTTGCACATAAGGAATTTGTTCATCCCACAACTTGGGATTTTTTCCACAATAGCCTCATAACAAGTGTACCACAGTGCAGTTGACGACCTTTGTCTACCCACCGGTCTGCGGATGAAATGTCATACTTCTTTTCAGCTTAGTATCCATCATTCTCCACAAGTTGGTCCAAAACTCCCCAAGAAAGAGAGAGTATCAATCTAACACAATAGATGTGGGAAACCCAAAATCGACCCAAACATGATGAAAGAAAAGATAAGCAGTCTGCTCAGCAGTGACCTTCTTTTTATAAGGCATTAAAATACACATTTTACTAAAACAATCCACAATGAGATGCAAATAGTCGTTACCTTTCCTAGACATAGGAAAACCTCCTACAAAGTCCACGAACACACTTTCCCATGGTCGAGTTGGAATTGGGAGTGGTGTGTAGAGCCAAAGTTTTCTATTAGAGGGCTCTGAAACAAAACACAACATGCAACCCTTTACAAAGTGAGTCACAACGTTTTTCATATGAGGCCAAAAAAAAAACCTATGTAAATGACATAAAGTTTTCTCAACTCAAAAATGACCAAACATTGGAGAGGTATGAGCCTCTCGGATTACATGAACCCTTTCATCAATGGGTATGTACAGTTTTCCAAGGTGGTACAATAGATTTCCTTTCAAGTAATAGTTGTCCACCTGTGATCCAAGAGTCAGTTTTGCATAAATCTCCTTAAAATCATCATCGTTAGCATACTATTCAGCATAAATTTATAATGATAAAGAAACATTTTTAGAAACTACAGATGCCGAAATAGGAGGGAGAGAAAGCATATATGCTACTTTGTTGATGATGCCCTTCTTGTACCTTATTAACAAATGAAACTATTGGAGGAATCCCATCCATCTGAAATGACGGGCTTGCTAAAGCTTGGTCTGTGACAGAAGGTACTGCAAGGGTTGATGATCTGTATGGATGATGATCTCCTTTCCAATCAGGTAGTGTTTCCACTTCTTTACACTCTGGACCAAGGCGTACAACTCCCTTTCGTACGTGGGATAATTCACAACAGCCTGGGAGAAAGTCTCTGGATGGTAACATACAGGATTTCTTTGTTGCATCAATACAGCTCCCATGGCATATCCGCTAGCATCTATTTCAATCTAAAAAGGTTGTTGAATGTCTAGTAAGGCTAGCACTAGTGTTGTGCTAATATTCTCTTTCAGTGTGTCAAAGTATTTATGTCGCTTTCCTCCCCACTAAAAGGCATGCTTCACATTGGTCAATGCATGCAAGGGGCTTGCTATAACATAGAAGTTCACAATGAACCTTCTCCAATATTGTACTACACCCAAGAAACTTCAGACCTCTGTAACAGTTGTGGGCTCAGACTAGTTCATAATCGCATCCACCTTAGAGGGATCTATCCTCAATTTCCCATTACCGACTACGTGTCCTAAAAAAACCAGAGAGATCTTCCCAAACTCACACTTTGACAGTTTCAAATATAGTTTTTCATTTTTCATAACATCAAGCACTTTCTTCATATGACACACATGTTCATCCCATGTCCTATTGTACACAAGAATACTGTCCAGATATACAAGCACAAAATGATCAATAAAAGGCCTAAATAAATCATTTATTACCCTCATAAATGTGGTCAGAGCGTTGCATAGTCTGAATGGTGTGACCATCCATTCAAATAGCGTCTGTTTTGTTTTGAATATAGTCTTCCAAATGTCTTGCTCTGCAATTCTAACCTGGTGATATCCACTACGCAAATCCAGTTTTGTAAAATAAACAACATTTTTCAACTGATCTAACAATTCATCAATGTGAAGGAGAGGGTATCAATTCTTCACCGTAATCTTGTTTATAGCCCTGTAGTCTACACACATTCTCCATGTGTCGTCTTTCTTTGGCACCACCATGATCGGTGAGCCACAAGGAGAAGAACCCGGCCTGATGACTCCCTGATTTAACAGTTCCTGCACCCGTTTCTTGATCTCCTCCATCTCGATAGAGGCCATTTGGTACATTCCAACATTTTGTAAAGGAGCATCCTATTGTAAATGGATCTCATGTTATATTTCTCGTTTTGGGGGAAATCCTCTCGGTTCTTGAAACAATGCATCATAATTAGAAATAATTTCAAATAATTATTTCTTATGATCAAGATTACAACCTTTGAAAGTGTTAGCCATCTTAGCCTCTTTTGCTCTCACTGTCATGTGCAAGCACCCTTTGCTGGAATTAACCAGTCATTTAATTGAACTTACAAGGTTAGCATTAAATTTTGTATGATGAGCTCTAACTATATACCCTACCCCATCCTTCGTGAGGTGGTATTTTTTTTCATACCGAAAGAAAATTAATTTTTTGTTATATAGATATGGGCTTCCCAAGATGATTCCAAAGATGTCTAAAGGCACAACATCTAACTGTACCTCATCAACTAATTTGGAGGCAATAAATCTTTCCCTACACTGCTTGGTTACCTGTAGTTTGGATTTATCGCTTACCCAACCAAGGGCGTATGGACTCGGATGAGGCTTAGTTTCAAGGCCTAACTTTTTCACTAAGGACTCTAAGATTAAGTTTTCTTGGGAACCTTAATGGAACAAAGTTTCCACCTTCGTATGTTTTATAACAACTCTAATGTGGAATAACTAAATTCTCTTTCACTCATTACTTACATGCTCATTTAAATAGCTAGTACTTGAAATCGAATCAGAACTATCATTAACAGAAAGAGTACCTTTTTCTCCCACAATTGTGATCAATGTCTCATCGTCGGAATTTGATCCAAGTTCCTGTATTGTAGCCACCGTCTTTTGCTTCCCCTTTCTATTGAATCTCTTCAATCTCAGCTTCAAATACAGTTTCCAAAAGTGGTCCTCGTCATGACCATATCTCTTGCAATGAGTGCAAGACGGTGTTGCTTCGTCCCCTTTCTTGGTTGTGGAAGTCTTCTTATCCTTCCCTTTGCCTTTCTTCTGGAATTTTCCATGCTGAGGCTTGAATGGTGGTTTCTTAGCTTGATCATATCTATCATTCTTGTCTCGGCTTTCAAGATGAATAGCATTTATGCTATTCGCGTCAATTGTAGTAGGATCGAATAGTAATAGTGAGCGTCTGATGTAACTATGTAGCGCACCTACATACTTAGTTACAGCGCCAGGCGAATTTAATGAGATGCCCAAATTCAATGCTTGTTTCTAAAATTCTTCAATGAATCTTTGCACATTCTGGCCTTTACATTGCCTTAGATATTTACATTCCATAAGTTCCTTTTTTTTATAACCCAAAGGGTAAAATTGGTCTTTAAATGCAGAAATAAAACTAGACCAAGAGGACAAAAGGTTACCTGACTTTCTGTTGCCCTTCTGCAACTTTCCATCCCACCAAACGAGAGCACTGTCGCTCAGAAGAAGAGATGCTAACTGGAGTTTCACCTCATCTTATTTGATATGCTAGATCTAGCAATAAACCTTTATATGTCTTATCTAATTATTATTTTTTCTGCACTACATTCAGCATTGTACATGGGCAGGTCAAAATTTACATATAACTTGAAGAACAGTTTCTTAGATGAATGCTTGGAATTTCAATTAGAGTGATGAGAATTATCACTTGAAGAAGGAGAGGGAGGAGGCTCTTCTCCACCACCTACCTGATTTTCTGATCCATGGTCATCGGCATCCTTCTTCTCATGCCCAAGTGCCTTCTCATACTTTGCGAACATCTTGTCCACTTTTCCTGCCATATTGTAGAATACCTTGTCGAAATTATGCTCCTCTTCCCAACGAGCTTCTTCATTGGCCATGACATTTCTTCTTTTTTGTGCATGTCCTTCTTCAGGATCAAAGGACTTAAGCATTCCTTCTCCTTTTCGTAGCTATTTCTAGGTTAGCATAAACTCTTGTGATTCGCATCTACAAAGACCTACTTTGATACCAAACTTGATCCAAGATCTTTTACTTACATAAAACGAAGCTTCTTAACCATAGAACTTAAAAACACATAAACAATGTGGAAATAACTAGAAGAACCTGAAACCATGACACAATGATTTGATTATGGAATTCGTCCAATTTGGACTACGTCTCCGGGCCCTGCTCAATAGTGGGGAGGCCTTCATTTATTAAGTGGCATAAAAAAGGAGATAAAAGCACAAGCAACAGTCTTTACAATCCTTACACCTCCAAGCTAGAAGATGGAAAAAGAATGGAGAGCCCAGCTTCAGAAACAGATAATACCACTGAACTCCTGGCATAAAATCGTGCAAAAATGTCTATCCAAGCTCCCCAATTTGGATAATCGGGCCTTCTGCAACTTCTTGAAGCCTCCCTGTTCCTCAAGGTGAGGTCTTGGCCTGCTGTCAAGGTCAGGGTCAGGGTCTGTTGTACAGTGGATTCTAAATTAATCAATAAGTCCTCCCCGCCCCCTTCTGACACAAAAGGGTCTTTTATACTAGCATGGCAGCAATTCCTCAACTCTTTGGTAGTTCTAACCATAGGCCAAGTTAGGCAGGCGGGATTGTCTTAAGACCAGGGATCTCAGACCTGAATGATACATGAAACAAACCTTTATAAGTATGGTGAAACTCCTTTTAAATATGGCACGAAACCTCTTTGAATACACATTGAACTCGGTGGTTGATGCTATCAGTGGTTCTTCGCAATCGGCGTTCCATCGGCGTACAGACCAACCCTTAATTATATCATGCAACCTGTGATACAGTGGATCCACTAGCTTATACAACATAGTATATAACATATCGCATCCGGGGACCCCATCGCAATCGCAATCGACGCTTAAACCATCGGTGTATCAACCCAACTTACGTTCTGTGATAATATGGACCTACCAAGATTATAAATCTCAATGTATAAAACATTGCATCCAACAATCCTATCGCAAATCGCAATCGGTGATTACTATCAGGTCCGCTTTGCATCCATTAGCCCTTTTGTGATTACAATATGCGATATATCGCATCGCAACTAGGCTCTGTTGGGGGCCGATCTTTAACACTTGTTCTTTTGATCTATGATGTGCGATATCACAATCACAACTGGGATCTTGCCACGGCTGATTCTTAACCACTTTATCTTTTTTGTGAGTGTGATATGTAATTATGGCATCGCAACTTGCCTATGGTCGATTTTCCCTTAAGTCGCTTCATCTCCTTGCTATGATATGTGATATGCGAGACCAATGGCAGCCTTCCATTTGGCGCTCCCCTATTCTCTAAGAAATTTTCCATGTCATCTCCTCCTGCCACCTCGACAAATCAAACTTGAACTTTGACTTGCTCTAACGTCTTCATATGAACTCAGATTTGAGTGTCATTCACACCGTTGGAATTAGGATGACGAGCACTTCGACCTGATGCTAAATTTATTTAGATTCTGCCACTTTGAGTTTTGAGCCTTTTACCATGCCACTAGTAGTTTTCTAAAGATCCACCTAGATCAATCTTCCAAGATCCTCCTTGATCAATCCTCCAAGATTCTCCTGGATCATCTAGGAAATATTTTGGGCTATGATGGTCAATGTGAATTTGGAAACGACACCCCAATAAGTATGGTCGCCAAGTTTTTACTACATGTAATATGGCCAACATTTCTTTCTCATATCTAGATCGACTAAGATGTTTTCCAGTGATTTGTTGACTAGCGAAAACCAATGGTCTACATTCCTACATTAATATTGTGTCAATGCCCATACCTGAAGCATCACATTCAATCACAAATGGTTTTGTGAAGTCTAGTAAGGCCAATATTGGAGTGGAGCACATGGACTATTTGAGAGCCAATAAGGCCTTATGAACTGCATCAGTTCGGAGAAATGAACTTTTCTGGTGAAGATTAATGAGGGGTCAGGAAATGTGTCCATAATTGGTGACAAATTTGCGATAGTAGCCCGTGGGACCCAATAATACCCTCAAACTCTTCAAGGTTTTTGGTTGGGACCAATATTGCATTGCCTAAATATTTTTTGGATCAACCCTCCCTCCACAGCCTACAATGTGTGCCAAATACTCTACTTCTTCCATGCAAAAGGAACACTTGGATAATTTGGAAAATAAATTTTTATCTTAGAGCAAATGCAATACCTGGTCAACATGTTGATGTGTGTGTCCCATGTTATGTTGTAGATGAGAATGTCATCAAAAAATACCAGGACAAATTTTCTAAGATATGGTTTTAGAAGGTGGTTCATGAGGCTCTAAAACATGGATGGGGCATTACAGAGACCAAATGGAATGACCAGGAATTCATAATGGCTTTCATGAGTTTGGAAGGTTGTTCTTAAGAATGTCAAATTCCTTCATCCGTATTTGGTGATAGCCTGAGGAGAGGTCCAGCTTGGTAAAAAAATTGGCACCAAGCAATTCATCAATCAAATCATCAACTACTGGAATAGGAAAAATTTCCTTGATAATGAGATTTTTAAGAGCCCAAAAGTCGAGACACATGCCATTCACCATATTTATTTAAGACCATGACTACTGGAGATGAAAAAGGGTTGGCGTTGGGACGAATAACATCGGCTTCGAGGATTTCCTCGATGATTTTTTCAATTTCATTCTTTTTTTCAAAAGGATATCGATAGGGGCATACATTTGGAGGCTAGGTACCTAGGAGAAAAGGGATGTTATGATCGTGTTCACCCATAGAGGGTGGGAGCTCCTTAATTTTTTCAAAGACCTGTTGGTGGCGATCCAATAACTATTGCATATCAAGATGAATCGTATGAGGAGTGGATTCAATGGCATGGATGGAATTAAATTTTTCTACTATCCCATAATGGCCCTTTTTTAAAATATTCCCCATTCGATGCAAGTTGATGATAGTAGGAGCACCTTCCTAGAGTCCCCGCAGTGTATGGGTGTGGTCATTCTGCTTAAATCTCATATATAACTCCTGTAAGTCCATTGTGATAAGGCCTAGTGTGCGGAGCCATTCAACACCCAAGACAGTGTCACAACCACCCATTTCAATGTTAAACATGTGGGTTTTGAGGTGATAATCCCTTATTTGAAGCTTAATATTTTCACAACGCTCTTCACATTTCATGGTTCCCCCCATCAACGATAAGTACTTGAAAATTAGATACCACCCTGACAAAACAATGAACGGATTTTGTTACTCCCTTATGGAAAAAGTTATGTGTGTCGCCACTATCAATCAACACCACTAATGGTCGATGTTTAAGAAAACCTCTGGTTTTGAGAGTCTAGGGAGAAGAAATGTTGGCCAAGGCATGGAGTGACGTAACTGGCTCATCTGGAATAGATGTAGTATCAATGTATGGGGTTGTTAGGGGTTCACCCTCTTCCTCCTCGGGCACTTCAGTGGATGGAGCTTCATCGGCAGATCTATTTTCGTTAGCATCGATTTGAAAGAATTTTGGTTCCTTACATTTATGTCCTCGGGAGTATTTGTCATCACAATAGTAGCAGAGTCCTTGTTTCCTTCTTTCATCCATTTCTATTGGTCACACCTTTTGAACCTTAATTTTTTGGGTGGGGCCCTAGTCAGGGTGGGAAGTGTCGTGCTATGAAATTTGGACGATTACATCAGGCATTTAAACTGACTTCTACCTATAAGCCCTTATTTCATGCTTCCAACCAAGTAGTTGGGTGATGCATTATGACATGGGCTTAGATGGATTTCCTTAGGCCACTGATGAAACATTCCAACTAAAATGCATCTCATAGTCCTTCAGTCTGGTTGCCCAATTGCTCAAATACTACATTGTAGTCTCATATTGTACCTATTTTCTAATCATAGTGAGATGACCCAAAAAATGAGATTCTTGATCAAAGTGGTCACAAATGGATTTTGAGAACATATTCCAAGTTAACCTCCTTATATATCACTTCTGATTCCACTGCCACCACTACCATCACTCTTGGTCCAAGTAAAGAACTCCCACATGTAGTTTAGTGTCATCATCTCAAATATTATTAAGGTGGAAATATTGTTCCATTTGTCCCACCCATATTATCGAGTTAGAGCCATCAAATTTGTACATGTCCATCTTGGGTGTCTAGTGGCTCAAATATTGGTGACCTCCATGGAAATGAATGTGATGGTTGGTTTCTCCTTCTACATGTGCATCAACATTGTGTTCTTCCCTCATGGGTTTGTGGGATGTCCTCAGGGTTTCCAATACTTGTGTGATTTTGTCATTAAAGAATGCTTGGAAATAATTGATTTTTTTCTCGAGGGCTTCAACTTTCTCCACAACCTTCTTTGCAGCCATAACTTGAGACCTGGTACCATGCATGCATTATCCCCGGTCAAATTTTGAGCTTACTTAAGAGTAGTATGGACGGAAATAGGGAAAGCTAAGGAGTCTAGTGATGTGGGTCACTTAAACTCACATTGGGAAAAATTTGGGATCGTATGAAAATTGGGGGGATTACAGGTGAATGTTACCACTGCGATCAGCTCATTATCTTGAATCTTATGGGCCAAGTCCCTTGCAAGCGTCCCATGATGGTCCCATACTTTTTTTTAACTATGAAAGGGGTTTTACTCCCATTTGATCAATACTACGGTGGTCAAAATCCAAAATGATTAATACTGCCAAATATCCTGTGAAAATCAGGGCTAAAATGTAGTAGTATAAACCCCAAAGTCTCATCACTTAAAAATCTTCTGTGATAATCTAATCTAGACTATAGTGGCCAAAATCCTCCCTGGACAAAGAGTCTGATCTGCGCTGTTAAAACCCCAACTGTTGAATCTGATCTGTACAGTGGCAGCAAAACTCCAACTGTTGGATTTGGTCTGGATAGCAGTAGTCAAACTCCAATTATCAGATGTGATCAAGACGAAAAGGTAGGGGGTTATATTCAGATCGCTAAGGGAACTATGGTCACAGAATGTTGGGTTGTGTTATATTCTTTCCACGACTAGCCCACGTAGTTAATCGGGGGTTAGAGGGGGGCGAGGTCACAAGGGGTTTGAGGTGTACCCGTAACCCCACTTTATGGAGTCCAGGGCAGCGCCCCGAAAAATTTTGGTTTTAGACCCTATGTTAGGTTGGGCAGACCCACCTATGGTTTTGTGCATGATTTTCGCACATGTTTTTTGGACGCAATGGTTTTCGATCCATGGTATTGGATTCTTTGACATGTATAAATATGTATTATAACATTGAAAGAAACATAATGAAAAATCAAGTTGGTAGTCCCGGTTTTGGGATCCAGGGGAAATCTCTGTGTATATGTGTTTTATGTGTTATGCTCTCGCATTGTTTATTTTTTATGTTTTAGAATTCGTATGGATGTAATTTATGTACGGGGTTAAAACCTACATTTGGTATCAGAGCAGTTTTGGCTTCAAGGGGACGCCTTTGTTGCTGAGGGGTTTCGCTTAGGTCTGTGGTAGACCCTGTTCAGTGGGAGATCTACGAGATCGATTCTGGTGGTGAAAGAACATGGCGAGCAGTGGAAAGATAGAGATCGATAAATTTAATGGTCAGAGTTTTGAGTTGTGGAAACTCAAGATGGATGATCTGTTGGTGGATAAAGATCAGTGGATCGCGGTAGATTCAGGTACTAAACCAACGGGAGTGTCCGATGAAGAATGGAAGAAGTTGGATCGGAAGGCAAAGAGCACAATACGATTCTGTTTCTCAAATTCATTATTGTTGAATGTATCGGGGAAGCTACGGTGAAGGCTTTGTGGGACAAGTTAGGGACTTTGTACCAATCTAAGTCTCTGGTGAATAAATTGTTCCTGTGGAAAAAGTTGTATAACCTGAGGATGAAAGATGGAGACTTGGTGACAGAGCATTTGAACGCATTTAATATTGTGGTAATTCAATTAACATATGTTTATATTAAAATTTCAGATGAAGATAAGTGCATTAGTTTGTTGTGTTCTCTACCAAATTCGTGGGATAGTCTGTTTATTGCAATAGGTAACAATGCAACTACCTTGTAGTTTGATGAAATAGTCTCATCCTTGCTGACGGAGGAGATGAGACGGAAAAATATGGAGATCTAGAATGGTGATTTCTTGTCTGTATGAGGACAGTCCCAGAACACAAACAAAAATAAGTCATCGAGTGGGAGATCTAAATCTCCAGGAAAACCTGTAAAGGTGGTGTGCTGAAAATGTGGAAAGGAAGGGCACTACAAAAGGGACTGTAAATCTAAAGCTCCTGATAAAGGAAAGGGATTTGATGATGCTCCTTCTGCAAAGGCGAAAACCACCTCAGATGAAGGTGGGGATGTGTAATTGGCTTCTTCAAGTACACATGTAGATCATGAGGCATGGTTGATTGGCTCAAGTGCATCATTTCACTTCACTCCCCATAGAGAGTGGTTTTGTGAATATGAGAAATACGATGGTGGTGATGTCTTCTTGGGGGATGATAGGAACGCTAGAATCATTGGTCGTGGAAAAGTAAAGTTGAAGTTGCAAGGTGGAAGGGATAGAACACTTCTGGGTGTTCTGCATATTCCTGCATTGGCCAGAAATCTAATTTTTGTAAGCAAGTTTGATGATGCAGGTGTAAAAACAGTGTTCAAGAAGGATACCTGCAAAATGGTTCAGGGAGCATTAGTATTGATGCGAGGAGTTCGGATTGGAACTTTGTACAAGCTGCAAGGTAGCACTGTTATTGATGGGTGAAAAAGTTTTGTGGTTCCTGAAAGTGGAGCAGAAAATCTAGTGGTCTCTGGAGAGAAGACCATGTTGTGGCATC
The DNA here is from genome assembly GCA_000404065.3 of Pinus taeda. Classification (NCBI taxonomy): domain Eukaryota; kingdom Viridiplantae; phylum Streptophyta; class Pinopsida; order Pinales; family Pinaceae; genus Pinus; species Pinus taeda. Next base: position 13,231 of record APFE031249295.1, read on the forward strand.
AAAGGCTTGGACATATTGGAGAGAAGGGCCTTCAAATACTTCATGGTAAATGTATGGTAGAAGGTATAAGTAATAGCTCTTTGGATTTTGATTTCTGTGAAAATTGTGTATATGGGAAGCAAAATTAGGTGAGTTTCACCTCTGGTAGTAAGAGGGCGAAATAGATATTAGAAATTGTGCACAGTGATGTGTTTGGACCTGTGAAAGTTCCATCACTAAGTAAGTCTGTGTACTATGTATCATTTATAGATGACTTCTCAAGGAACACATGGATATATTTCCTTAAGAAGAAATCTGAAGTCTCTGACAGGTTTAAAGAATTTAAGGCTCTAGTGGAAAACTAGACAGAGAAGAAGATAAAGGTGTTGAGGACAGATAATGGTGAAGAGTTTTGCAGCAAGGAATTTGAAGAACTCTGTAAGAAGTGTGGTATAGAATGGTAGAAGACTACTCCATATACACCTCAGCAAAATAGAGTTGCAGAAAGAATGAACAAGACGTTGATGGAAAGGGCAAGAAGCATGCTCAGTGGTGTCGGGTTAGGAGAGGAATTTTGGACAGAGGTAGTGGATACTGCATGTTACCTGGTCAACAGGTCACCTTCATCAGCGTTGGAGGATAAGACTCCACAAGAGGTATGGACTGGTAAGAAACCCTCTCTTTCACATTTGACGGTATTTGTATGTGATGCATATATACATGTTCCAAAGGAGAAACGTACCAAGTTGGATAGTAAATCTGAAAAGTGCATCTTTATTGGGTATAAGGATGGTTTAAAGGGTTATAAGCTTTGGAACTTAGTAACAAGAAAGGTTGTGTATAGCCGAGATGTGGTGTTCAGAGAGGTAAAATATGTTATCAAACATGAAATCCAACAAAAGGAACCTGAGAAGATAGAGTTGAGCTAAAGGAGGAAGAATCAGAAGATGAAGAGCCACAAACTCCAGATGTGAGAAGATCAGTACGAGAAAGAAGGCAGCCAAAAAGGTATAGTCTATCTGCCTTCTGTTCAAATTTTGCTTTATCTATTACTGATGATGATCCCAGAACTATGAAGGAAGTAGTAGATTCAGAGGATGGCAAACTTTGGAAAGAGACCATGGTTGATGAAATGGCATCTTTGCACAAAAATGAGGCTTGGGATCTGGTGGAGTTGTCGGCTGGAAGGAAACCCATTGGCAAAAATGGGTGTTCAAAGAGAAGACAAATGCAGAAGGAAAGGTGGAAAAATACAAAGCTCGGTTGGTAGCAAAAGGTTATTCCCAGGTGCAGGGAATTGATTTTGGTGATATTTTTTCTCCTGTTGCCAAGGTAGCTTCTATTAGATTACTTTTATCTGTTGTTGCTGCTTTTGATTTTGAGGTAGAACAGACGGATGTGAAGACAGCATTTCTTAACGGGGATCTGGAAGAGGAAATATACATGAAGCAACCTGAAGGCTTTGCGGTGAAGGGTAAGAAAGAACTGGTATGCAAGTTAAAGAAGTCTCTGTATGGGTTAAAACAGTCACCAAGGATGTGGTATCAGAAATTTGATACATTTATACGGGGACTTGGCTTCACCAGAAGCAAAGCAGATCATTGTGTGTATGTTAAATTAATTGGTGACCGTGTTATTTATCTGGTCTTGTATGTGGATGATATGTTGTTGGTTGGAAATGACAAAGAAATTATCCAGGATTTGAAGACCCAATTGTCCTCCAAATTCGACATAAAAGATCTCGGTGCTGCAAACTATATTTTGGGCATGGAAATTAAAAGAGATCGGGCAAAGAGGAAGCTCTGGTTAAACCAGAGGAAGTATGTCGAGACAATATTGCAGAGGTTTAATATGCAGGATCGTAAACCGGTGAAGGTTCCTATTCCTGTAGGTGTGAGGTT
>APFE031249295.1:16123-40056 GCA_000404065.3 Pinus taeda
ACATGGCAGCCACTCATGCAAGCAAGGAAGCAGTTTGGTTGCAGAGATTGTGTTCAAGTATGGGGTTAGTACAGGTAGTTATAAGGATAGAATGTGACAGCCAAAGTGAAATATTCTTGGCAAAGAACCCCGTATATCATTCAAAGACAAAGCACATTGATGTTCAATATCACTTTGTGAGGGATATGATAAAAGACAAAAAGGTGTTGCTGGTAAAGGTGGAGACTTTAAGGAATACTACAGATGCATTGACAAAATCTGTGAGCTCTAAGAAGTTCTCTTGGTGTAGAGAGACAATGGGCGTTTTAGGGCTTGAAAAATGACTAATCTCTCTTGTGGTCCCCTGTGGAAAGAAAACAACAAGTGGGAGAATGATGGGTTGTGTTATATTCTTTCCATGACTAGCTCACGTAGTTAACTAGGGGTTAGATGGGGGGAGGTCACAGGGGGTTTGAGGTGTACCCGCAACCCCACTTTATGGGGTCCGGGGCAGCGCCCCCGAAAATTTTATTTTTGGACCCTATGTTAGGTTGGGCAGACCCACCTATGGTTTTGTGCATGATTTTCGCACATGTTTTTTGGACGCGATGGTTTTCGGTCCATGGTATTGGATGCTTCGGCATGTATAAATATGTATTATAACATTGAAAAGAACATAATGAAAATTCAAGTTGGTAGTCCCGATTTTGGGATCCAGAGGAAATCTCTGTGTATATGTGTTTTATGTGTTATGCTCTTGCATTGTTTATTTTTTGTGTTTTAAAATTCGCATGTAGGTAATTTCTATACGGGGTTAAAACCTACACAGAAGAGTGTCAAGTGATACACATCGTGATATATGCAGGGGTCCAATAGTAGTACTCGACCCAATCTTTCAAAACACTAAATAAGGAGGATTGATCGTACCCTTAGTCATACTACCCGACTACCTTATTGTACACGCAAGTAATCTCCTTAAGTGTTGTTCTCAGTGTACTATAGCAACAAGATGATTGAAGGCTTATCTAAGGTTAGGTTTTAGGTTACCCTATGGGGCTTTTGATATACACAAGGGTGCGTGGAAGTGCAGTATGTGTACGGTTTTGTCTAATGTGATACTACTCGAAGGGGTACCAATAGGGGTTACAAGGGAGTCCAACAAGTGTGACCACCTCCCTAGTTTTTGCGTGCATGTCTCCACAAATTCACAGGTTTATGTGTTCAATGACAAATCCTATGGTTTAAAGATGTTAGAACACATCTCTAGCGTAAAAAAAAGTTTGCCAAAATTGGAGGTACAACTAGCCCTGGAAAGTACTCTGATACTACTTGTTATGCACTTGACCTGCGAGAATAACAGAATGCTAGAAATACAAAACAATATTGCCAGAAACACAAAAATATCAGATGAATTCAGACAAGATGCAAAGATATTTTATTATTCATAAGCACAATAATGTTCACATGCCTCTTTCAAGGGGCAACCTTAAATTGAACAAAACTCAATTACAATAAAACTCAATGCTTTTTCCCTTGCTATTTAAGACTATTTATAGTTTTATGACATCCAAAACCCTAACTACTAGTGGTCCCTTGCATAACATGGGTTGACCACTTTATTTATTACCTATGGCCCATTTATAACTAATTGTGGTCCCTTTTCTATAATGTGGGTCAACCATTTACAATTATTATAATGCGGATGACCACTTACAGGCTTTATTGAATCAAATAACTATGACTAACAAAACCCCTTGGACTTATTACATAAATAAATGGGTTAGGATTGGACCCTAACATTTAAAGGTTGCATCATACAATCTTCATTAAGATTTGATTATGTAGGTTTTAACCTTGTACATAAATTACCTGCATACTAATTCTAAAAACAGAAAATAAACAATGGCGAGAACATAAAACATAAAACAGATATACATAGAGATTTTCCCCTAGATCCCAAAACCAAGACTATCATATTGATTTTTCATTATGTTCCTTTCAATGTTACAATACATATATATACATGTAGAAGCATTCATACATCCCAATCCATTAACTCTGGATTAGAACATAATTGTAGCTCCCTTGACGAGATCTACAAAATACCATGGGTAGAAAACCATCATGCCCAAAACCATGTGCAAAACCCATGCACAAAACCATAGGTAGGTCCGCCCACCTAATACAGGGTCCAAAAAAAATTTATCGCCGCCCCCCCATGAAACCTCCTGACAGAGGGGTTGCGCCCCCCCCGTCCGCCCCCCACCCCTCCCGTGACTCCTGTGTGTGTCACTAGTCGTGGAAAGAATATAACTCACACCCAACACTATCTCACTTGTTTTATTTTCCACATAGGAGGTCACAAGATATTTTAGTCATTGGTCCAACCCTGCAACGCTCATTGTTTCTCTACACCATTAAAACTTCTCAGTTCTCACAAACTTCATCAATGCATCGGCAACATTCTTCAAAGTGTCCACCTTTACCAGCAACACATTCTTGTCCTAAACCATATCCCTCACAAAATGATATTGAACATCAATGTGCTTTGTCTTTCAATGATAAGCAGGGTTTTTTGTCAAGAAAATTTCATTTTGGTTGTCACAGTCTATCCTTATATCTTGTTGTACTAACCCCATATTTGAACACAATATCTGCAACCAAAGTGCTTCATTGCTTCCATGAGTGGTTGTCATGTATTATGCATCTATAGTTGAAAGTGCCACTACAGAATGTCTCTTGTTCATCCAACTAACTGCACTTCAAAATAGGTTAAATACATACCCACTTGTAGATATTCTCTTATCCATATATCCAGCCCAGTGTGCATCAGCAAATCCACGGATGTCCAAAACTTTATCAATCTCAGTCTTTCCTTGGTAGCACAGACCATAATCACTAATGCTAGGCAAATACCTAAGAACTTGTTTCATTATTGTCCAATACTCCTTCCATGGTTTTGACATAAACTTGCTCAATACCCCCAGTGCATGTGCAATGTCTGGTCTAGTACAGACCATTGCATACATCAAGCTACCGAATGCACTTTCTTATGGAACATAAAACATGTCCTCTTCCTCTACTTGTGTCTTGGGGCATTGTTCAGCAAATAACTTTACACCTATAGGAACAGGAACCTTCACCGGTTTACTATCTTGCATATTAAACCTCTGCAATAATGTCTAGACATATTTCCTCTGGTTTAACCAGAGCTTCCCCTTTTCCCGACCTCGTTTAATTTCCATGTCCAAAATATATTTTGCAGCACCAAGATCTTGCATGTCAAATTTAGCGGACAATTGGGTCTTCAAATCCTGGATAATTTCTTTGTTATTTCCAATTAGCAACATAGCATCCACATACAAGACCAAATAAATAACACGTTCATCAATTAATTTAAAATACACACAGTGATCTATTTTTCTTATGGTGAAGCCAAGTCTTCATATATATGTCTCAAATTTTGGATAACACATTCTTGGTGACTGTTTTAACCCATTCAGAGACTTGTTTAACCTGCATACCATTTTTTTCTTACCCTTCACTACAAAGCCTTCAGGTTGCTTCATGTAGATCTCTTCTTCCAAACCCCCTTGAAGAAATTTTGTCTTCACATCCATTTTTTCTACCTAAAAATGAAAAGCAACAATAGATAAAAGTAATCTAATAGAAACTACATTGGCAACAGGGGAAAAAATATTACCAAAATCAATTCCCAACACCTGGGAATAACCTTTTGCTACCAACCGAGCTTTGTAATTCTCCACCTTGCCTTATGCATTCATCTTTTTCTTAAACACCCATTTTCTTCCAATGGGTTTCCTTCTAGCTAACAACTTCACTAAATCCCAAGCCTCATTTTTTCCAAAGATACTTGTTCATCAACCATGGCCTCTTTCGAGAATTGTCCATCCTTTGAATCTACTACCTCCCTAACATTTTTGGGATCATCATCAGTAATAGATAGTAAAATTTGAACAAAAAGTAGATGGACTATATCTTTATGGCTTTCTTCTTTCTCGAATTGATCTTCTCACAACTAGAGTTTGTGGCTCTTCATCTTCTAAGTAGAGTCTAATTCTTCCTCCTTCAGCTCAACCCCTATGTTCTCAGGTTGTTTTGGTAGGACTTCATGTTTAATAACATATTCCACCTCTCTAAATACCACATCTCGGTTGTACACAACTTTTCTTGTTTCTGGATTCCAAAGCTTTTAACATTTTAAACCATCCTTATACCCAATAAATATGCACCTTTCATATTTACTATCCAACTTGGTTTTTTTTCTCCTTTGGAACATGTACATATGCATCACATCTAAATACCCTCAAATGTGAAAGAGAGGGTTTCTTACCAATCCATGTTTCATGTGGATTATTATCCTCCAACACTGATGAAGGCGATCTATTAACCAGGTTACATGATGTCTCCACTGCCTCTACCAAGAATTATTGTCCTAACCCGACACTACTAAGCATGTTTTTTTCCTTTTCCATCAACATCCTATTCATTTTTTCTGCAACTTTGTTTTTCTGAGGTGTGTATGGAGTAGTTTTATGTCATTCTATACCACATTTCTTACAGAACTCTTCAAATATATTCTTGCAAAACTCTCCACTATTATTTTTCCTCAGCACTTTTATCTTCTTCTCTGTTTGGTTTTCCACTAGAGTCTTAAATTATTTAAACCTGTTAAAGACTTCATATTTCTTCTTGAGGAAATATATCCATGTATTCCTTGAGAAGTCATCTATAAATGATACATTGTACACATACTTACCTAATGATGGAACTGACACAGGTCCAAACACATCACTATGCACAAGCTCTAATATCCATTTTGCCCTCTTAGCACTAGAGAGAAAACTCACCTGATTTTGCTTCCCATATACACAATGTTCACATGAATCGAAATCCAGAGAGAAATTAAACATACCTTCTACCATACTATTACCATGAAGTATTTGAAGTCCCTTCTCTTTAATATGTCTAAGCCTTTGATGTCATAGCATGGTATTTTCTCCAGAGACCACTAGATTTTCTACTCCACTTTCAAGAACCACAGAATTATTGCACCCATCAATAATAGTGCTACCCAGAAGCTTGTACAAAGTTCCAATCCGAACTCCCTGCATCAAAACCAGTGCTCCCCGAACCATCTTGGAGATATCTTTCTCGAACATTGTTTTTACACCTACATCATCCATCTTGCTTACATAAATCAGAGTTATGGCTAATGCAGGAATACGCAGAACACCAATAAGTGTTATAATCCTTCTACCTTACAACTTCAACTTTATTTTTCCACGTCTGATAATTCTATCATTCATGTCATCCCATAAGAAGACATCACGACTATCATATTTCTCATACTCGCAGAACCACTCCCTATGGGGAGTGAAGTGAATGGATGCACCTGATTCAATCAATCATGCTTCATGATCTACATGTGTACTTGAAGGAGAAGCCAACTACACATCCCCACCTTAATCTGAAGTGGTTTTTGCCTTTGCAAAAGGAGCATCATTAGATCTCTTTTCTTTCTCATGAGCTTTAGATCTATAGTCATTTTTGACGTGTCCTTCATTTCCTCTTTTCCAACACACCTTTGCAAGTTTTCTTGGAGATTTAGATCTCCCACTCGTACAGACAAAGCATCCCCATTCTGGCTCTCCATATTTTTCCTTCTCATCTCCTCCGATAGCAAGGATGAGACTATTTCATCAAACTTCACTGTAGTTGTATTACTACATATTGCAACAACCAGACTATCCCACGAATCTGGGAGAGAACACAACAAACTGATACATTTATCTTCATCTAAAATTTTATCAACAGATAACCACTCACTCATTACAGTATCAAAGGCAGTCAAATGCTCTATCACCGAGTCTCTATCCTTCATCCTCAAGTTATACAGATTTTTCATAGGAACAGTTTGTTCACTAGAGACTTAGATTGGTACAAAGTCCCTAACTTTTCCCACAAAGCCTTCTTCGTAGCTTTCTTTGATACATTCAACAATATGGAATATGAGATACACAACCATATTGTGCTCTTTGCTTTCCGATCCAACTTCGCCCAGTCTTCATTTGACATTGTCATTGGTCTAGTACTCGAATCTGTTGTGATCCACTGATCTTTATCCACCAACAGATTCTCCATCTTGAACTTCCACAACTCAAAACTCTGACCATTAAATTTCTCAATCTCTATCTTTCCACTGCTTGTCATCTTCTTTCACCGCAAGAATCGATCCCGCAAATCTTCCATTGAATAGGGTCTACCATAGGCCCGAGAAAAACCCCTCAGCAGCAAAGGCATCCCCTTGAAGCCGAAGCAACTCTGATACCAAATGCAGATTTTAACTTTGTACAGAAATTATTTGCAAATGAATTCTAAAAACATAAAATAAACAATGACGAGAACATAAAACATAAAACATATATACACAAATTTTCCCCTAAATCCTAAAACCGAGACTATCATATTGATGTTTCATTATGTTCCTTTGAATGTTACAATACATATATACATGTCAAAGCATTCATAAACCTTGGATTAGAACATAACCGTAGTTCTATTGACTGGATCTACAAAATGCCATGGGCAGAAAACCATGTGCAAAACTCATGCACAAAACCATAAGTAGGTTCGCCCACCTAATATAAGGTACAAAAAGATTTCTGAAGGCTTTGCCCCGGATCCCATGCAAGGGGCTACTACCCCCATAAAACCCCGACAAGGGGGGCTATGCTCCCCTGTGACTCTCCTGCTACGCCCAACGCAACGAACAGAAAAACTATCAGACGTGAAAAAAAAATATAACACACACCCAACATATTATACATTTATTACTTTTCAGTAATACCAACTTATTTTATTCTACAAGATCTCGTGTTTTCTTCTACATGATCATGTGACTTTTGAATTTACTTTGTTTAGGTTCAATTATTAAAAGCTTTCGTGCCATCTCTCTACGACCATGTAGGCGAACATAAATGAATTCATGGCACTTGAAACATAGAGATTTGATATTAAAAGAGAATTCCATCCATTGTTTTTAATAATGATTTTAGATCTATATCCACTCAACCGATGGTATGGAAAGATTCATGGTTTCTTCGGAATCAACCATAAAGACCATAACTAAAAAACACTCGACGTTTTCCGCACCAGTTCATTTAATTTACTTGTATAGATATGAACAGAAGCGTAATTTCTGTATCAAATTGTTATATGAGAGATATGGTGTTACTTAGAATAAACAAGTTTCACCACTCTGAATGATGTGAGTTCAATATTCATGTCAACCGCGACAATTAGTTATCTGCGCATAAGAGGGCTCATTTACAGTTTGTATAAACTAAATTTCCCCAGTTTTCCGTAACTTAGATGATATTTTAGAGACTATTGTTGACGTGATTTTCCCCAGTTTTGGCGTTCAAATACCATTGTCTCCTGTCAAACAAAACAAACCGTAGAAAACTAAACTTGAATTCACCGAGAATAAAATATAAGTTATATGAAGTTCACACATTGATGGGAAAGATTCATAAGGTGGCATCACTTCATCATGTTTCCTCCATGTAGTCTGCTGTATAATGCAAATGTTGATTTGGAGTGTCAAAAAACTCGAGGTGCAGACTTTACATTGCTCCTTAGTTAAAAAACAAACTTAATGCAAAAGATTATATGTAAAAAAACCAAAACATGTTATATACAAAAACACCATTTGCTATATCATATATATTTTTAATAAAAAACAATGCCATGTTATATAGAGGTATTATGTTACACATTCTATGTTGAAACGTAACATATATGATATGATTTACATGTTTGTGTTTTTTATTTTACCTATTTTTGTCATATGCCTTATGTTTATACTATATATATATGATACAATTGTTGAAACGTAACGTATATGATATGATTTACATGTTTGTGTTTTTTATTTTACCTATTTTTGTCATATGCCTTATGTTTATACTATATATATATGATACAATTAAAATATTTTTATATTTTTATAAGTTTAATTAATATATTACAAAACTTTATTTAATATATACATTATAATATTTTTCTAATATGTTTATTTAGATATTTTTACAAGTAATGAAAACACAAAATAATAATTTTCATACATATATTCATGGGAGTAAGGAAATAATGCCAAAATGAAATTGTGTTGACTTAAGGCACGAAAGAAAGAATTGATGAAAGTCAAGTCATTCGACCTTTCGAAGCATAAGTCGAAATTCATCAAAACAAGGCGCAATGGTGTGAAAAGCAAGAGCGATGTAATGCAAACAAAATCAAATCAGGACAAGCAAACCAATTCATAAATCAGGACACACAATATAATGTGGAAACACAACTCGGAAGACTACCAAATTTTGTATTATGATGCAATTTTTAAGCTACCACTTAATTACATTAATTTGTTGCAAGCTTCTACTCTCCTACTCTTCAATTGATCAATGACTATTGAAAGGAGATACAACCCCCAGTAATGTCCTGGTGTCTAACAACAAGATGATATTGTTGAGTCTTCAAATATTGATGTTCATAGAAGTGACACATTTATCAAAGTTGTTAAAGTTTTCAAAGACTTCCAGGGACCATGAATAATCACATATTCCATGATAATTTCCCAAGATATATTAAAAGAAGATTTAGAGATTATTAAAACATCATTGGGTTCTAATTTCGACAACTTAATAAACTTTATGGAGGCTCAGATTAAAAGGTGGTTTGTTACTTTGTTTATGACAATAAGGACAAATTATCTATAGTTGGAAAACTACAATCATATGCAATAGAAATCAAGATATCTTTGAATTGTGAGTAAAGTAAGATATCATCGTTCTTCCAATGAAGGAATATATTGGAAAATGGTTATGCAACTATTTATAAGAAATTGTTAATCATCGATAATTTCCTAAGCATTTAGGATAATGATATTTCTTACAACCATATAAATCGAACGCTTCTTCAATAATGGGAATGAACCATTCCACATTTCATCCTTCTACAATTTTTTTAGTGTTGTTTTTCTTCTAAAGCAATTTCCTTTTATCTTCTCAGTTTTGGATTAATATCACTTTATTGAGCTATTGCACGTTTTCTAAAGTCAATCACTAACTATATTTCCTTTTTTTTCTTTTAGGTACCTTTTATCATTAATATTAGTCTGTGTGAGCCCAATCCTAGTCCCTCTAGGGGGGCGAATGCATTTTATATTTACAATTTAAGTAGAAGGATTTTTTATTGTGATTTAGGCTCTTAACTTTATTATGAAACATCAAGTTTGTATACTATTTTTTAACTCTCATAAAGAGATTATTTGGGGAAATCAAATTATTTGTGCTTCTAAAACTTTAATTTCTATACAAGAAGTTGGAATCTCGTGGATGTTTCCCTATGCTCTTGTGATTCCAAATGCATGACATCATTTTATAGTTCTCCAAAAGTGTGGATCAATGCTTTTTATTTCCACATATTGAATTTTATTCATACGTGTTTCCTTGCATATTATTATGGATGACAATATGGAATGAAATTATCATAATTTATTTTATTTCGTTATTTTATTTTGTTTCCAAAGAAAACCTTATTCGCTCACAATTGCATGAGTTGATTATTTAATCTTAATATTCATTTTTTATATATGAGTATGTTTAAATAGAGTAGAACCTCCTCTTAAAAACATGGCAGCATCATCGTAAAAAAACCTACAAGGTTGACATTTTCCCTTGTAAGGAAAAACCATCAACACCTAGCAAATTTAATATCAGGCAATATCAAGAAGAAGATTGAAAACAAGCCACCAAAGGATTGAGGTAAGGGTACTATTGATTCATCATCAATTATATGGATATTAGATGCATGTGCCTCCTGTCATATGAAGACATCAAAGAATTATTTTTCTTTCACGGTACCTTGCTCTAGGCCTCATATGTTGTTGGGAGACAAAATCTCTTTGTGAGCATGCAGGGAAGGGATAATGGACCTTGATTATGGAAGATTCAAAATGTGTTACATGTTGCAAAAAATATCCGTGAATCTCCTCTCAACCTACCAACTTACAAACTTAAGTACAAGAAAGTGAGTTGAATTTACTTCGAAGTCAATGATAATCTCAAAGATGGCAGATGGTTCTAGATAGAGAATGGTTGTAGAGTTGTAGATGAGGAGGTTGATTATCATTCTAGTTTGTATGCTTTCTCTCATTTCATGCATAAATTAGATTATTTTTCACTTTTAACACATGCACATGAATAAATTAGAGAAGAATCAAATGGAAAGTATGAGAAAATCCCCTTGCATGCACTATAGGAGGAACCAATTACATTGTTTTCACCACTTTATGTGGCAGATATTCAAATGGTTTTACACACTCTTTGGATCATATTTATGTTCAAATTTCAAAATATGAGTTAGAAGTCCATCAATATCCTATTGAAAATCTATATTGCAAGCCATTGAGGGTACATCATACTTTACAGGAAGCCAAACAACTAGTGGGTGAAACTGCCAAGATACACATAACTAGTTTTTAAGTTTTTTGATACTCTACAATCTCTCACTACTATTATTAGTAAATAAAAGGTTAAACCAAAAATCGAAGTCTTCTTACATGATGGGATGTGATAGATCTTGGGAAGATACATGATGGATTTTTCGATTGAGAACACCATCCTTCTTCATAGCAACTACATAGTAGACATAGTATGCATTTTCAGGGGGGTTTTCTTCCCATTGGTTTTTCCCCTTACCTCGCCTTTAAGTTTTTCAGTACATGAGTAACTAACATGGTTACAAGTTTTCAAAACCCATTTATTATTTTAAATAGTTATTTTTTACATGAGTACCTAACATGGTTGAAAATTGTCGGGGCTCATTCATTAGGCATACTCCTTAATTGGCTTCAGGGGATGTTGGAGAAAATGATAACTTATGGCCACTTACATTCATAAATAGGTCCACATATGACCACTTGTATTTATCTACTAGATGTTCCCTACCATTTTGGATTATCTTCTATTTTTAGCATTCTCTATATTTAGTAACTATTTTTAGCAACGACTACTACCTATGATTACATGTGGCAGCGACTAGGCATTGACTAAGTATGGGAATGTCTCTTTTCCTACCCACTAGTGCATATTACATTATCTAAAGGCTCCCTATTTACTAATGCATATTTACGCTTTTGATTTCGAAGACAACCTTATCCACTCACCTTATCACCTTTTTCTTTGACTTCTAGTCTTATTTTTGGAGTATACTTACAATTTGTGAGTGGAGTATCGCATGTCAAAATTTTGGCACTAGGAGGGAAGAACGACAAGCTAACCTATGGATATTTGCACATTAAGTTGTTTATTTTAATGGCTCTTTCCCAAATCCATATTTGGAGTTGCATATTTGGATGAGTATCTTGCAGCACTCTAACAAATATAGTTAATATTTTGTCGAAAAATAAATTTGATGGTGAGGGTAAAATTATTGCATACAAACATGTTCATCAATTTATTCAAAATTGTGTTTCTCATAACATGTTTCAGCAAGGTGTCATGTACAGGATTCTCACCCTTACTTTCGAAGATCGCGTGAAGATTTGGTGTGAAACATTGTCGGCCGCATCTATTCATCCTTTGGAGTAGTTTACAGATGAATTTTTGTTTGTTTTATATTATTATGATTATGATATATTATGTGAAGAAATTAATAATATTAAGGTAGAACTTGATAAATCTTTAAAAGTTTTTTCCACAAGATTAATTCGTCTTTGTGATGGATTTCTTTATGACGACATATCTTCCATTAGTGAATGTTTTGAACATATTATTTCTCTCCTTGGATAACCATGAGCAAATAATTTATAATAAATTTAAACCATATATTGATTCTTTTCCATATAATGGTTTAGATTCTAAAAATCTAGAAACTATAAATGAACATTGTTTAGACAACAAGGTTTCAAATAATCAAAAGGTTTTGAACAGTGATAAAGAAAGTTGTCTAATCCCATAAACTAATACATTTTGCTCAACCATGGAAGAATTTGGCTCAGAAATTCATGTTCATAACATAGAACAACCCTCTCATAGTTTAACTAATAAGATTCAAGATCGATTTCCACAAAATTCTATCATCAATTATATTTCTCCTAAAAAAAAAAATCTTGAATCTTCTCATCTTGATATATCTAATGATATGCTTTTCCCTATTTTTTGATGATGAACATGTTGATGTTTTAAATAATGTTTCTTGTTCAAATTTATTAAAAGAGCATATAATGGATGTTGATCAACTAACTGTTAGAGAAGGAAATTTTAAATCATATTTGAAGGTTAATGATTCACAAAATATATTTCATTTTATTTCATCTTGCACCCATTTTTCATTATATCATGATTTATTTAATGATTTTAATTCCCAAGAAGATGTTTTAAAACTTAATAGAATATTTTATTCTTCTCAAATTAAAATTTCTCAACCTTCTAGATGGGAGGAGGAAATTTCTGTAACAAATACATTTTCCAAATAATTTTCTGATGATTCATTTTCTTTTCCAATTAGTGAAGAGTCTTGTGATTTAAATAATCAATTTGGTGAAATAGAAATTTTTAACCAATCAAATAACGTAAATAGTTGGCATTCTATTGATAACAATTTATATGATATATTGAAGGATGACATTTCATATACAATATTTGATTCTACTAATCCACCACTAGATGATTGTTTAGCATTTCAATTTTCGGAGACCTGATAAGAAGATGAGATATGTCAGTCACAACCTATCATTGTGAGAGATTCTAATGATTTTGCTAAGATTTCTTACGTTAATCACAACAATATTTTTCCACTAAGTTTAAATCATAATAATTTTGCACATAATCTAAACTCATTTGTAAAAAAAATTGTTTGTTCACACTAACCATTGTACATATCAGGAAAGAATAGAAGAATATTTCCATGAAAATATCCCTTTAAATAGAAACATTATTTTCATATGCATGACTGATTCAGTTCTACATTTATTGTTGTTTCAATTTCTATTTTTAGTTTCTAGTATAGATTTTATTTTATTCTTTCATTTTCCTAATAAACTTTGTTATTATGTTAACGCTAACAATTTAGTGGGAAGGGATGCATTTTTTTATTCAATCAATTTCCTTCAAAATGATGAAACAACACTACAATTTCTAATCATGGTTATACTTCATCATCTTGATATTTCTTTCAAAATCCATTCCAGAATCCATTCCACATAGACTTCAGTATTTGAAATTAGTCCTAGCTATTCCTACCAGCCAAATTCTTCATCCATAAGCCTTTTTCAGTCTTTTATATCTCTTCAACTTTGTTTTTGCAACTCAACTAATTTTGGTTAAAAGAAATATTGAGGAAGAAACACTTGTTACATGACAATTTTCATGATAGAATTGAATTATAGTTGGAGGAATCTTTTCAAGGAAAGTTTTATGTAAATGACAACACAATTTTATTGTAGATAATGAATGAAATTGTGAATAGCTCAATTCTTTTTTTTTTCTTTTATTATTTTAGTTCTTCCTCTAATACTAATTTATGATGTACATATACTTGTGGTCTTAAAGCTACTTGAATGGCTACATTGGCATTATGATTTCACCTAATCCATTTTTCCGCTAGTGTAGAATAGGTTTAAGAATAAATTAGTTTTTCTTGTTTTTTTAAACACTTTCATCATGCTTATGTCAATATGAAAATTTGAATTATATTGTTAAATCTTCATAATACATTCATTATTTTTTAAAATAGGAAGATGAATTGATTAAGAATTTCTATATAGATTTTCTTTAATTAATAAGCATTCTTTGAATCAACTTGATGCAACGTTTTTTCATTTGAATTATCTTTCTTTTGAGCAAGATTTTTTAAAAATCACTAAGTTAATATCATTTTAAGACGTGAATCACAAGAAATGTCCTATCTTAATTCTCCATTCACATTTCCCTTTGATAAGCAAGAAATCTCTTACACATGAATTTTGGGCTACTTGATTGTTCAAGTCCCTCTACCAGAATTAGTTCCAGAAATTTATGCATGTTGATGATGGGACATTTCATTTCCAAGCAATCATTATGTCAGGCTCTCATCATTCATCTATAAACTTGAGTGAAAATAGAAGGAGAAAGAACCAAGAATAGATATCACCCCTTTGCATATTTGACACTTACTTGGTAAAAAAATTGAGGGAAGATCATCCTCTTGTGTAATCAACATTCTGATTTATAATAATCTTCTTTTGTTATAATTCTATAAATGAGGATGATTGTCTCTTCAAGATGTTTCTTGGGCCTTTTTATTTTGAAAAGTTCAAATAATATGTCCCTATGCTCTTCAACTACTTTTGTGAATAAAATCTTGAAATAGATAATATTTTGAATTCCACATGGGGAAATATTATTTTGTTAGAAAAAGAAGTTATTTCAGATCTACATGATATTAAATTTTTTTTATCTTGTCTAAAGAATAAATAGAATTTAATATTCTAAAAAAAGAATGATGACGCTAAAATATATCACTAAATAAAAGATTTTCTTTTGACAAGGTATTTGATACAAAATAAAAAAATAATAATAATATATAAATATATAATATAAATATATATCTTACCTTGATTTCCAATAGTCATTAGTGTTATGTCTTGATGTATTTTTGCTTCTCATGTACAGATAATTATATCGAATATTCTAATGAGGAGTTAAATACCAGTGATTTACAAATGGGAAAGACAAAGTGAAACAAATGACATTCTTGAGAAAGACCTATCAAGTTAAAGATGAAGCATCATCAAGATTCTTTCAAGGAAGTTTACTTTAACTTTCCATCTCCCTTATATTTTTATCATCTTGCTCATGATTACATTCGTCAAATATTTCTATTTAGGCCCTTATCCGTTAAGAATTATAAGGACTTAGTTATGAAATGATTAGTTAGATCAATTTTTATGATTATGAAGCAAGAAACATTTTAAGAAGACACTGATGGAACTAGATTGATGAATATTTCAACATTGATATCATAACTTGTATTTAGTTTTGAATTTATGTTTAGGATAGATTTAGTTTTTTTTTTGATGCATTTGTCTTTTTCTATTTCAATAAGAGCCATGAATATCTCGACATCCAATCTATTAGTGAATGAAATTTTATCTATCTCAAGCTTAATTTAGAGACAAAGTAGTTGAAGGATTTAAGAGGAAAAAGAGTCCAAACTTTCAATTCAATTTATCCCTTTAATCCAATCTCCCTTTTCTATTTTTAATTGTGATAGGTTGCAATATTTGTCTTCACATTTTCTTTATTGGGATTTTGTTATTTTCATGGATTAAATTTTAGATTATTTTTTATTAAATTAATTTTGTGGTTTTGTTTTCTTTTCACTTCCAAGTTTTATAGTCAATTTATTTAGTCATTTAGATAAATAAATTGCTTTATACATTAATTTTCGATTAGGTTATTGATTGGATTAAGGTTTCTTAACTCTCATATGTAAATATTTTACACTTTATTTTTATTTGTTTGTATTTTGTTTTGGTTTTGGTGTGATTTCCTCTTCATTTGGTTAACATACTCGAAAGTGTGTCTTGCATTTAAAAAGGGGGATTTCTTGTTTAATTTACTACAAAAATAAGTAGTTTTTTAACAATGAAGTAAATTATTTCTTATCCAATATTAATATAGTGTTCATTCAAAAAGAGAATATTTATCTAACATCATTATAAAGAGCATCATCCATTTCATAACATTAAAATTAACATAAATAATAATTGGAAATGGGAAAGAATAGTAGGTTTAGTTTTTATTCACCAGCATTTTTTTCACTCTCTAAATACCGTGCTTGGATATAGCAATTCTTGATTAATCAAATTTAAAAGGTGAAATTTCTTGATTAATCAAATTTAAAAGGTGAAATTTCTAAATGAGGAAGTTTAAAATATTTAAAGAAGAACAATCAAACCTGTCGAGGCTATGGAGGTTCGTTGGTAGTGGACCAATGTTTGCGATTCAAACAAAAGGGATATGCATGTTCGTATATAGCGAAGCAATGAAAGTTTTAAAAGAAAGACGAGGAACAAATGTATGCAAATATTTGGTTTGAATAAAGACTTAAGTGTTTGTTTGATTTCATAACCAATTAGAAACTTTGTGTTAGTATAACTAATAAACTCCATCTTATGCTCTTTTGACCTGTTATGATAAGTAAAGAGTATCACTGGATGAATAACTAATCATTTTTAGATATTAAGAATTGTATCCTTAAAACTGATAAGTGAAAATGTCTAATCAAAATTAAAAGAGTTAAATGAGAAAATCCTAATATTTTTTTCCAAACTACTCCATTCCAGGGTGTCGTCATTTTTTGAGGCTCCAACAACCTCCCTTTTTTTTCTAGGAAAATGAAAGGTCTTTCATATAAAATTTTGGAAATGGAAAGATAAAGAATCTTTCATATAAAATTTTGGAAATGGAAAGATAAAGAATCTTTCATATAAAATTTTGGAAATGTCGTCTTGCTTTGTATTAGGCTAGTGTTTTTAATTATTTTTGGTTTTATTATTTCGTCATTTATGATGTTTTTGATGTTTCCATTGCCTTTGCCTTGTCAAAATGTTTTCAATGATATATAAAAATTTGATTTTTTTTCTTCGGATCAAAACATATAACCATTTGAAATTTTGTATTTTTAAGTGTTTTAATTATTTTAATAAAATTTTTTTATATTTATATTTTATTTAATTTTCTATAAGTCAGATTTGAGACAACCATTTGAAATTTTGTCTTGTGTAATTTCAAATATTTTTTGTGTTTATTGTGATATTTTATTATATATTTTATTTTATTTCATTTATTATTTTAATATATTTGTTTCAATTAATTTTATTTTGATTAATTTTGAGGTGGGGAGATTTGGGATTTGTTGCTAGATGCAGGAATCAAGTTTTTTTTAAATAATTAATTTTGATGGTTAGATTGAGATTTTTGCTTTAAGTTGTAATATATTTTTAATGATAAATTTTACCACTTTGACCTCAAAGATTTATGTATTGGAATTGCCATTTATGTATTGGAATTGCCATGGGAAAGAGGATTATTCAAAATCCCAAAAAATAGAAATCATTTTTCTTGAAGCTATCCAGAAACAAATTTATATTAACTTTGTAATTATAAACAGAGGAGTTGTAGAACAAACTTATATTAACTTTGTAATTATAAATCGAGGAGTTGTAGAAGAGTCATGGAGGTTGAACCAAAGCATAAGGGACTTATATTATTGTGGGATATTTCTTATCAAATCATGGTCCCAAGAAAGTTGAAAAGAGAGTTGGAAATTGTTGCACTTTAAGACCAAAGCATAAGGGACTTATATTATTGTGAGATATTTCTTCTCAAATCATGGTCCCAAGAAAGTTGAAAAGAGAGTTGGAAATTGTTGCACTTTAAGACTCTGGTTTTATAATCAGTATTTTACAGTTAGTTTTTGAAGACCAATCAAGTATTGATATTTATTAAATGATATGGCATGAGTATTGTACGTTCTTTCAATTATTTAAAATACATTTATGGTATTTTCCTCTATCATTTTTCTTTATATTGATACCTACTGAATATTGGAATGTGATTTTGTCTTTTCTTTTGAAATGGTTAAGTATATGTAGTGTTGAGTTATTTTATTAACACAACTTTTTTATTTATTTAATATGAGTGAATGGACACTCATTTTTATATTCAAAAAGATAGTTTATTAATCTTGCTCTTGTTATTAAGATATATTTATTCTATGTTTTTTAAGAATTAATTTCATTATATATATTATTATATATATATATAATATATATAATATATTATATATTCATAAGATCTTTAAAGCAAAGCCCAAAAATCTATTTAAGTGGTTGATTGGACCCATATTCCAATGAGGGTTTTCACTAAACATTTGTAGTATTTTCTATAAGTGTTACAATTGGGTGATTTCCCCATCCTTTTGCTATTAAGGTTATTCAAGAAAATCCATTCATACACAACACATTGTATAATTGTTTATATTTACGTGTAAGTAGGATGATTAGATTAGATTAAGTTTTTTTAATTGGCTTTTATGTATATATTTTCGAAGTTAGATTAATATAGATAATTGGAGCTTTGTCCCGGAGAGTATATAGCCACACCAAATGAAAAGGGGTCTAATGAGGTCTAATTGGGACCCTAATCAAGCCAATACTCACTCCTTGATAGAAGAGTTTACTCACTCGTTGTTGCAAGAGCTTTATCGTTGTCAACACAATGGAACATGATTTTTTACTTAGAATTTCAAACGATAATTCAATCTTCAATAACCTTATTCTAATATACCTAGTAACAATCCATGTGCATAAAAATACACATAACCAACTTACTAATATTAATTATAATACTCCCTATAACAATATCACACAAATTAACTTGATTTTATTTACAAATCAAATATAAATCTATTATTAAACATACAAACATGAACAATAAACAATTTTGTATAAAATTAAAAAACATATTAATACATTCTATAAATCAAAATTTTAAAAAATATTAATATAAATCTATTATTAAATAGGTACACCAAGAAATAATACAATTTTGGTATTAATCTAAAAACAGACATATTAATAATTATATGAATTTTATAAAAAAAAATATAATTAACTGTACATTTAATATATTTCAAAAGATACTTTTAACACAAAATTATTATCTATTTTCAGTATAATAAAATATATATAATAATAATACAAATGGCCCCTTAACCTTTTTACTTATTTTCTTAAGGTCATGAAGCATGAGATTGGTTGTTGATTGTTAATGAATAAATTATTTCATCTCCCGATTGTAGACATCCTACATCAATACCATTTCCAAGTTAGGATAATGATCTTGAAAAGGAGTCACGATATGGGTAGTATATTTTTTTATATCACAAATTGCAAATGACAAATATTTTTTTAATTTTAAGTAAATTATTAGAATATATATTCACAGTGTCATTTTTTATATCGCAAATTACAAATAGCATATTTCTTTAATTTTAAGTAAATTATAAGAATATATTTTGACCGTGTTAATTATATTAAGAGAAGCAATTTGTTGATTCACATATTTTGTTATTTTCCACTAAAATAAATGAAATATATATCATTTATTTTTAACATTTCATTTTATTAACTACAAACATATCAAAATTTCCATATCACCATTAACTAAATTAAGAGAATAATTAAATATAATATTTCCTTGTTAGAACCAATATTGAGAATAATGTGTTGTTAGAACGCTATACTAACGAGGCTTTTTCATACGTATTAAACTACATCTTATCCAAAATAAAAGTAACTTGCAACGAAACATTAAACCATGAAAAGATATCCAAAATCCATGACAATGTGGTGTCTTTGGTTACTTAAAATGTAATATTTGGAGAAAAATTAAGGAATATAGGTGTGGTTTAGAATTTAAAAATATATTTAAAAATAAATTAATTAAAATTAGGAAAAAAATTAATAGGAATAATATTTTTATTAATATTTAATTTTGATGTAAATTTTACTAGTTTGAAAAGACATTCCATATAAAAATCCAAAAAAAATAATATTCAATTTTTAACTGGTTGGTAAATTATAAATATGGTTTTTAATTTAACAAAACTTTAATAGGTTTTAATTTAACAAAACTTTAATTTATCTGAATGATATCTTTATTAATGAAACCTTAATCACTAACTTGTATGGAACTTTTCCCTCGTTTAAAATCTAAAACACTTTAAAAAATAATAATCATTTTTCAAGAAAAGAAATATAGACCGAATACGTGATTTTTTCAAAAATAGAAAATAATATTAATATTTAAATTAACTTATTATAAGCATATTGTTTTAACTTAATTAATAAAATAATTATTATCATTTATATTTGTTTATATAAAAATAATAATTTAAATTTTTTTAATTATAACTATTGTTTTTTTTTATAAATCTTGGATAGATAGTAATTGAATATTTTATAAAACTTTTTTAGTGTGAAGTTATTAGTTCAATTTCCTTAAAAAAAATCTTTAAACCCTAAAAAATAGTTTAAAATATATATAATTTCTTCGGAACAAATAAAAATTATGTTGAGATCTAATTACACACGAATGGCATCCAGCCAAGTACACGTGCCCCCTCTCACTTTGCATGAGCACATCCTTTGAGTTCCTCACGTGCCCAAGTTAATTATCCAATTTCAAATAAATTAAATACGAAGGGTTATATAACCAAAGGTAATATATTTTCCTATTGTTATTATTTTTAATGTCAATATAATACCATTAAAGTATTGTTATTTGTCAGTGTTTGTTTTTTCTTTTTTTAAACGAAAAAGTATAATTATATTATATAAGATATATAATGAATAAATAGTACATTATGAGAGCTTTAGGAAGCTAGAGCAATATGTACAAAAATTATCTAGATAAGATGGGAAACATAAATTCCAACGAAGGAGATAAGTTCTCCATCAAGATAGTCAGCCATTTCAGCTTGCAGATAGGAGATAGAACATAGTTCATGAAGGAAAATAAGATCCTATGTGTTAATCAACACTGTTCAAAATTGTCGTTTTATACTTCGACCATTACATAAACAGAAAATTTTCAGTAGGTAGGAGAGAACAAAATGAACAAAAAGACACTGCATACCTGGATTCAGCAAAATTGAAGTTAAGTACCAGGGATGGAAAATTCATGGATGGAGAAAATTTCCTCGTCAGTAATTACCTTCATGTTCCAGATACCTGATTCCGATAGAAGACCTTCCTTTGATAAAATGTCAGCTTACTGGTTCTGAGATCTGTAGATATGTTGAATGGAGCATCCTCCCATCCTCCTCCAAAGGAACATGCTTCTATCCATCTAGCCTGCAATATGAGGGTTACTGATATGGTTCTTTCCCGATACATAATCAACCATGACTTTGGAATCTCCGAAAATTGCAAGGGACTGTATGTTAAAGAAATGGCAAAATGTTAGAAGACCTGCAAGAGCCATCGCCTCTGCTTTGCAATTGGAACCCTTCCCCCCATTCCAGGAAATAAGATATTGCAAATTTTCATCCATAATGATGTGAACCCCACAACCAGAAAAGTTATTTTGTGCTGCGCCATCAAAGTACGCTCTTGGAAGCATTGTGTGCTCATGTGTTTGCTCTTTTTGCTCGGACTTTTTTCTCTTGGAGGATTTTGCCGGTAAAGTGTTATAGAGAGATACAATGCTTTGTAGGATTCCTATGAAAGGCTCTTTTCTATCCTTGAAGATTATATTGTTCCTCCATCTCCATGTGCACCAGAGGGAAATAATAACTAAAGGCCTCCAGGATTCTTTTTGCCCACTCCACCAAAAGAAGGCTCCTTTTGTAGCTACATGAGTAATATGAGGGAAACCATATAAATCAGCGAGTGCGTGCCATAATTGCTGAGTTTTATGGCATTGAAAAAACATGTGAGAGTTGTTTTCCTCAGCAAAATTGCATATTAAACAGAACCCAGGCTTGTGCCAACTCCGTTTTTGCAAATTATCCCATGGCAGGTTTTTGTTGTGGAAGACTAACCACGAGAAATATATTGTTTTGGAAGGACATCCAGATTTCCAAAATATTATTGGAAATATTGGGCTAGTAAGAGGAGTCTTTAATCTTATCAGGTTTGAGTAAATGTCCTTTACACGTACAAGGACAATTCCTTTTGTGTCTTTCCAAATGAGGACATCATCCTCCAAAGAACGATAAATACTACAGTTTCTCAAACAGTCTCTGATCTTCTTCCATTTTCGTGCCAATACATCAGACATCCCCATATTATCAGCATCTTTCCAAAGAGGGAAAGGGCCCTGCCATGCTGTAACAAGTTTGCCCCAAGTGAAATAACCCTTCCTGTGGAAAAATTTCAGAAGCATCTCAGGCAAAGTGATATCCTCCCCCCCGCTCAAGAATGGATCTATTCCAATGATTATCCTGTTACCGGACTGGAAACTCCATACCAAATTTCTTAAGAAATACGCTTCTACCTTGCGGAAACTCATCCATATTGCCGATCCATAAGCTGATCTAATCCTTCCCAACTTGTACCAGTATGTAATATCCTTGTTAAACATATATTTCTTTTTTATTGTGTTGCTCCAGGGACCCTCTCCATAAATCCCTCTCCACAGTGATTTGCATAACAGTGCCTTTCCGAAGGTCCGTAGATCCAGAAGGCCCCATCCTCCAAAATCCTTCGGCAAGGAGATATCTAATAATTTAGATAGGTGATATTTTCTTTGTTCTGACTGGCCACCCCATATAAAGTTTGCAGTTAGCTTGTTCATCATCTAAATGATACTTGCAAGAAGGAAAAAAAAAAAGTGGGCCCAGTATACAGCAAGTTGTGTTAGAACTGATTGAGCTAAAATAACTCTTCCTGCCAATGAAAGGCATTTGTATTTCCACGCTGAAATCTTTTTATAATACCTGTCTAGTATCCATTGCCAATCCAATTTAGAATATCCCTTCACTTTTAACTGGAATCCTAAGTATTTCATTCCATCCTTGATGGACCGTGCCTCTATCCCGAACAGAGAGGATATCCATTCTATAATTTCCAAATTAACATCATTATGGGAGAACGCTGATTTCTATTCATTTATTTGTAATCCGGTAGCTTTTTGAAACCTTTTTAGGATGTCATGTAAACATATCCAAGTGAGTCTGCATAGCATTCCAAATATAAGTATGTCATCGACAAATAAATTATGTGATATATAATTCTTTCTACAAATATTCAATGGACGACACATGTTTTTGCTAACTGCCTTGCTAATATGGAGACTTAATGAATTCATTGCCAAAATAAACAATAGGGGGGATAGGGAACAGCCTTGACGCTGACCTCTGGCAGCTAAAAAATAAGACGAAGGAATCCCATTTATAATGATGGCATAATTAACTTGTTCAACACATGCCATGATCCAATTTATCATATTATATTTCAAGCCAATTTTTGCAAGTAAGCATCTGATGAAACCCCAGTCTAGGCAATCGTATGCCTTTCGAAGATCAATTTTTAATATGACTGCTTCACTTTTTCTAATATGCATGGTGAACAAGATTTCTTGTGTGTTGGCAACAGTGTCCAAAATATTCCTTCCTTTTAAAAAACCATGTTGATCCTTCGTTAAAAATCTAGAAAGTAACTTTAATTCTTTCAGCGATGATTTTTGAAATGATTTTGAAGGAGATATTACAGAGGGATATAGGCCTGAAATCTTGAAAGGATTCTGCTTCCATTTTCTTTGGAATGAGTGCTATTAGAGTGGAGGAAGTGAGTTGATGTATGCTACCTGATATTCTAGAGCCTTCAACCATCCTTAGCAAATCATGTTTAATAAGGTCAAAAAAATGGATGAAGAATTCAATTGTCCAGCCATCTGGGCCTAGACACTTATCCTTCTTGAAGGATTTCATGACTTCTAACAGTTCTTCCTCTGTTACAGGCTGGAAAAGGCATTCATTTTGTGCATCATCAAACATTTGTGAGTATAGGTCAATGCCCCATAAAATGTCATGTATGCTGCTACCTCCAGATCGCTTGTACTGGTTTTCAAAAAATCTCACGGCTTCTTTTGAGATGTCTTGTTGTGAGTATAGAAAGCCCCCCTGACCGTCATTTATTTTCCATATATATTTTAAAGGCAGAAGTGTCCTCAGACACATAATTTTATTAATCAGAAAAATAATTACATAATTGATTTGCAAGAGCTTACACCGAACTGAACAAACACTCTTGCAATGAGCTATTTATAAGCTCCATGTCCTAACTACCTCTAATTATGGATCACTTATTAAATAAC